>JAODLM010000793.1:0-186873 GCA_036937905.1 Salvia rosmarinus
TTGATTCTCTTTATCCTATAAGGATATTATTATATTTATGGGATATGCATAGATCCTTTCCATATAGGATTATGTTAATGCATTATAAATACGAGGTAAGAGATTAAATCTAGGTCAATGATTAATAATCATCATCATTATTTTCGAGAATTTGAGGGTTCATTCTTTGAGAGATTTTCAAAATTCTTGAGAGCTTGAGGGTGATTTTCGAGCTGTTCTCCATAGATCGCCCTCACCGACGCTGGAGATCGGGCAACCGGATACCGGTCAGGAAGGTCAAAGCACGAGTCTCGATCCATTCCGCCCGACAGATTCAAAGGTAAACACGAGAAAACCCCAACGTGTTGCAATTAATTATATAGGTGCATGCTAGGTATATAATCAATGTACGGTGAATTAAACATCCAAGATAGATCCTCGGGAGAGGGCTAAACATAGTTTTCCCTTCACCGTGTACTTGACTCTCTTGATACAAAGCTCTTTGAGAAACTTGGCGCACTCGGCATCAAGGTCAAAGCGGTGATCAAAGGTATGTTGATCTCCACATTCTTCAAGATCTTGATCATCTCATTCATCTCTTCGACTTTGTTCTTTCGCCAACCTCCCCGAAGCGAGGTCGATCTTGATCTCGCCTTGTCGACACCTTGGCGAGGCCTTCACCTCGGTTCGGGTTCCTTGACCAAGTCCTCACTTCCTCGGTTATGTCTTCGCCTCGACCGGTTCCTCGACCGGGCTCCCTCCATGCCCGCAAGTTCTTGCCTCCTCAAGTTGATTGCGCTGACGTGCGCATTGGGTTCGATTTGAACTGGGCGGGAAGGTCCTTGCTTTTGGTTGAGCTTTGATATTTCTTGCCAAGGTGTTCAAACCGAGTCAAGATGCATTGTAGGACTCCTCTTGTCTCTGCTTTGAACTTGTCGAGGTCTTGCACTATCCTTCCTTGGGTAGCTCCTCGATTGTGCACTATCTCGCCTAAAGATGGCCGAGCTTGAGGTGGATTCTCACCCGGAGGTGCTTGATAGTGTGTGCCTCCGCACCTCAAGTTCTCGTGATTTTTCCACGGTGGATTGTACGGGTCAAGCGGGCTTCTAACCTTGAGCGTTCCTCCACCACCGTTGTCGACATGCCCAAAGGCATTCACCTCTTCTTCTTCGGCTACTTGTAGACACTAAATCTGTTGTGGTGGTGGCAAAGCAAAGTCGACACGCTGACATTCTTCTTGGCCATAGAGGGCCTCATCGGTCCATCATTTGTTTCATCATGGCCTTCATATCTTTCATGTCGGATCCGTCAAGTGGTAGCTTCTTGGGTGGGCATCGCTCGACTATTGCGCTGGCATCATCCCGAGACTCTTCACCAAGTCCGCTAGTAGTTTGAATGCCTCGCCAGGTTGCTTGTTGAGTATGGAACCTCCGCACGTAGCACTCACGAGCTACCTCCGACTCGCCCTCGCCATTCACATAATATCGATCGATCTTGATCGAGATTTGGTGATTGGGACACTTTGCCAAGATGGACTTGAAGCGACACCAATAGTCGTACACCGCCTCGCCATTCCCCCATCCTGAGGGAACTCATCCTTTTTCTCACACTTTGTATCCTTGAGATGGGATAGTATCTCTCAAGAAATTTTTGTTGAAGTCCTGCCCAAGTAGTGACACTACCCGTAGCAAAGTGTACAGACCCACTCTCGAGCACCGTCATGGAGAGTGAATGGAAAGGATATGAGTCGGATGTACTCTTTCTTAACTTCATCCCAGACACCTTATTGGCTACACACCATTTCAAGTCACGGAGATGGCGTCATGCGTTCTCTCCCGGCATATCGTTGAAGCTTGGCAAGATCTGCATAAAAGTGCCTCGCCTCGCTTGTCCTCGATCTCGGGCAAGGTGATGCCCAGGGGGAGACCGTTGTTGTTCGGGAACATCATATCCTCAAGCGCCCGCTTCCCGGAGGTGGTGGGTTTGTGTGATTCTCTCTTCTATGTTGTCTTGCCTGGCACGTGCCACCTCAAGACGGAGGCGTTTCCCCTCGCCTGCCTCTTCTTCTCCGAATGGTTCTCTCAATCTGGTCAACAGAGCTCTCCGTCCTCGCCCGCAAGGTTAGGTCGGAGCATGCAAAACTAAACAAAAAAAAAGTGAATAACAACACTAGAATAGCGCAGCCCCCAAGAACTGCAGTTAACTGACGACCGCCTTGCTTACCCATCGTTAGAGGTCCCGAGACTCGTCAAGATACATTTATAATCTCTCCAACTTGAACATATAGTTCGCGTACATGCAAGTTGGGGTCGAACCCAAGAGAGCTGGTTGTGTTGTTACTCGAGTTGTCACAGTTTGAGTAGGAGGTTGCCCTGAGGCAAGGTGTCGGTCAGTCGATGGTCTCGAGAGATATGTATCGAGAGATAGATCTTGAGCAAAAATAAAGCGAAACTAAACACAAGGTGAAGAGATTAAATAACAAGTAGTTGGGCTAAGTGGTTCCACACGCTGAGATATTGGTCAAGACGTCGGTCATAGGTTCAAGGTTTTCACCAAGAGTGTATGTCGTTGGTTAAAGGTACCAAGGGATACATGCCCTTTAGGTTGTCACGCACACCAGCCCCCACCTTGCCGTTCGTCTGAGATTTTAGGACTCAAGTGCAGGAGGCCCCACCCCGCCTCGCAAGACGGTCTCCAAGATTCGATTCGTCCGCCCCAACGCCTTTACTCACTAGACAAACCCAACTAGCTACGGCCGGTCCAAGGGAGTGGCTCACCCTTTGCCCAAGGCCGACGGCCACAATCACCCACTCCACCAGACTTCCCGGATAAAGAGACACTGATGTCGATCTGGCTATTGCTCTAGCTATCCCTCCCCAAGGCTACCGCCGAGTTAACGCTCAAGGAAAGGAATAACATGGGTATAAAGGCCTAGAGCTTGAGAACACCCACTCAAGATTCTAAGGACATTTAGACCTCACGACATATGACCTTGACTCAACGATTTCACCCCGAGCCCAACCAAACCGACTACTCATGCATAATCGACACAAACATATAAACAATAAACAAGAACATAATCGAAACCATACTTGAATAGGAAATCAAACGTAAATCAAAAGCATTCTCTGCCAAGCAGTTGCTCAAGCAGAGGTCACAAATACATAATATAAATTGTTTGCCCGTAAGACTTGTTTCTTCCTCACCAATCGCTCATGAAATGTAAGAGAAATAAAAGAGAGAAGTTGAGAGAGAATTCTGGACTGATGCCTCTCTCTTCCACCATGTAAAAATGTTTCTAACTCACGTCCCTTAATCAAATATCACTTCTATACCAGTTAGAAACAACATAATTTCTTCAAGAGGAATCACATACATACTACATCATATATACTATATTCATACATATTACATCATAAGATTCATCATAATCACATTTCGTTCACAAATGCACAACATTCTCATCTTACTTTACCTGGTTGAGCTGAAGAGATGGGCTGGACACTGAGCTTTTACCAATGACTCAAAGATTTACAAGAAAGGTTGGCTCAATGAAAGAGAAATTTACAGGATCAAAGCGAACAAATGCTCTGATACCACTCTGTCACGACCCGACTATTTAATCACTTAATTAACTAAACAATCAAGCCGTGACAGGACTAATTAATGATAATCTTTCAATATAAAGTGATTTAGAGAATAAATTTTTGGAAACAACAAACAACATAACGTTTGAAAATGAATTAAGCCAACCTGCATGCAGAAGATAACCAACAACAGCAGTAACAAGAAGTGAGGTCACAGCCTCAACAATACATACATAGTTGATTCCAAAATATTTACAACGTTCATCAAAAGTATGGTTTCACGTTTTCAAGGTTAACAGCGGAAGACTAATGAAAGTCATGTATGAAGACATGACACTCAACCACAATAGTTCGCAGTAAGAAAAACAAAATAACTATTCAGCTCAGTTCCAGGCCATGCCTCTTCCATTGCTCAACCTGCATCATAAAACACTTATCGGGTGTGAGTACTAGAAATACTCAGTGGATAAATGCCAATATAATTTTTCAAAACTTATAACTTAATTCAAGTAAGCATTTCTTTCAAATGTCTTTTAAGAAAACAGTGGTTTGGTTATTCATAAGAAACATTTATCGTCATAACATATCACCACACTTTATTTTGAAACATACCGGCATCACATACCCGAGTTGGTCAGAAGGATTACAACTACGGTCATACCCTATCTACGCTATTCGGTGAGGAGTAGGCCTCTTCCCCAGTACCATGGCCGGCCTACATGGGCAAGCTCACAGCCATCTACCTATGCACAGTACATAACAATTTCCTACCGTAGATAGGTAAATTGCCGTCATACCCACAATGTGGTAAAACATTCATTTTCAACATACTCATCATGTGGTGATTGAAAGTAATTTCAAGATAAACAAGTTCAAGCATAACAGAGATTCGTTTGCTTAAAATAACTTTGAGAGGCATTACCCACCTCGTGACGATGTTCAATCCAACAAGTTCGGTTCTTCGTTCTTTACTTCCCGATTCTCTCTGCTTGATCCTTATAACATAAAATTATTATGAATTTAGTAATCTTTCTTACTTATTTAAATATATATATATATATATATATATAGAGAGAGAGAAGGGATCAAATAGTACCCAAGCCCCAGATAGTATGTAGTACTCAATCTCATCCACTCATCTAATAGATCCTATGGTTCAGATTTTTTAAGCTTAATTTCGCTAATTTTCGCTTCATTAAGGGTAGATTAGTAATTTGATTTGTTATGTGATTTCGAAAATAAACCATGCATATAGTTGAACTGAATAATGCATTCAAATGAACACAAAAATGCATTCACTTGAACACAAACACGCATCGAAGTTTCAATTTTAATGCATGTCAGAATGCGCCTAAAGCATTGCTCATACAAGATCCAGTCGCCACAGCACCAGCGCCCGCTTGCACGCACCCATCGCCCGCTCGCGCACAACCAGCGCCACCCAACGCCCGCTCGCACGCACCCAACGCCGGTTGGGTGCGATGCAGTGTTATATTGTTTTAAATGCATTATTTAGTTGTTTTAAATGCAGTGACATGTTATTTCATATGTATTATTTATGTTTTGTTGTGGCTCTTCCCAAACCTAGCGCCAATGCGCACTCCAACGCCCTACCCAAATGGCCGGAGCCCATCCAAAGATCCCTACTAGCGTCAAGGCACCTGTGGTCCCTACCTAGCGTCGGTGGCATACACAACGCGCATCTAACACGGTTGTGTGCGATGCATTGTTATATTATTTTGAATGCATTGTTATGTTATTATCTATGCATTGTTATGTTATTCTCTATGCATTATCTCATGTTTTATGGTGCCTCTCGCCAAACTCCTACCATGAGACCCCAACGCTGACTCCTACCCAGCGCCGGACGGGCACCCGGCGCCCTGGTGCCTTCCCATTTTGCCCCGAGCGAAAATGGGTTGCCCGTGTCAAATTTCAAAGGCCCACGTGTACAAAATGTGTGGTCTAGATTGAGTACTACATACTATCGGGGACCGGGTACTACGAACCCAACCCTATATATATATATATATATATATATATATATATATATATATATATATATATCATTAGTGATCAATCAAAATCTAAAACGCCTTATTAATAACAAATTCTACCGAAATTTCTACAGAGTAACATCGTAATATGTATAGCCCAATCACACCAAACTACTTCAATATCATCCCAAACTCCTCAATATCATCACCATATACTTAAATATGCACTTAGGAATTTAAAACAAGTTTAAACTTATTCATTTATACTTTAATCGGCTAATGCCCTTCAACCACATATTTATAAGATTTCAATATTTTAATATCCACAATCCATTAATTATCAAATATCATATAATTATACTCAATTAACATTAATAATCATAAATTCATGATCCATTCAATCATAGATCAAGTATATCACCTATAAGTATAACTTTAGTTTAAACTTTAATTTTCTAACTTTTGATACCTATGTTCAAAAATTCCCATAAATTCTACTTAAGCCTTATTTTTATTATAGATCTCAAATACATCAAATAAAATCAAGAAATCAAAGTTCAACATATACTCTTCATTTTTGAAATTTAAGGCTATTAGTATATGATTGAATTAAATTCCTATAAATTTATTTTATACATTATTTATATCCCTAAGCATGAATATCATGTCAAATTGATCAAATAAAATCAAAATCCTCATGTTCTATTCACCCTTAGTTTTCGAAAATTTCAAGTATTACACAAGCATGATTTAACTTTTAATTTCTTTGATTACATGATGTTTATAAGCATACTTAAACATATATCTAAGCTTAATTCAATCATATCCTAACATATAAATCATATTCAAAAATTAGGGTTTCATGATCAAACTTTAATTTTGAAATTTCATGAATTTAAGGAATTTAAATCCATAGCATATGTTAATCGAGCTTCATAAATATAATTAAATCAATAAACATAACAAAATTTAAACAAATAAACCAGAATTCATACTTCATAATTTTCGAAAACTCTAAGATGTCCAAACATGATATTCATCAATTTAAACAATGAAAACTTTGGTTAAATGAAGTAATTACCTTGCTAGGAGTGATTATCCCTTAATTCTACTCTTGATTATGGATTAAAATTGAAAATTAAAATTTTGTGTGTGTTGGTGTGTGAAGTGCCGAAAATTTTGGGGAAATAAGGTTGAGGATGATACATGTATTATATGTATATAATTCTAGAAGTTGAATTTAAATTTAATGTATATTTATTCATAATTTCAAGGTAATTAGACACTAATTTCAATAATATTATAATTGCACCCCTATTCTTACTAATTCCATACCTTAATATAATTTAATTAATAGGATCATATGTCAATTAAATTATAAAATCTAATGCAACTTATATTCATAATTGGATTTAGATTCATATAGCATAATTTAAATCCTTTCATATATTAAAATTCAATTAATTATTTAATTGTTTCTTAACTTTCGAAAATTACACCAAGTAATTCTTTTATCACTAATTATTAATAAAACAAATTTATTCAAGACATTTAATATCTTAAATAATATTTTATCTCATTTTATAAGAAAAATAACATGCAAAAATAATTAATGCATTTCATAGCAAAATTTCTAATTAATAGCATTTTTCATGCAAACATACATTAATAAACACATAATTCACATTTTATCACAAATAAACTCATTTCTAATAAATCTCTACATTTTCCAATCTCATATGTTCGAATCTTAAATTAATTAAATTCATGCCGATTAGTATTTCATTATATTGAATTTTATAAATTCTTAGGGCTTAAATAGCTTTTAAGCCCTTAATTATACCTAATTAAGCTTTAATAAGTACTATAAAGTTTTCGGGCTACTACGCCTCGTGCAAGCCCTCAACTTTCATCTGCCGTCTGGATCCAAACCACCTTGAGCAGCCACTCATCACCTTGCTCGGTCCTCCTTCTAATGGTAGACCCAGCCGTAGCTTCAAACCCCGTTTTTCTCTCGTCTATCACACATAAGAACCCCTGCTCGCTTTTTCATTATCGCGCTCGCCCATCGCTGCCGTTGTCTTCCTCCATCCTCGACACCTCGGCATCAAGTTGCTTCCTCCGTCATCACCGCTTTGCTTGAGGGCCGCCCGCCCACTCCGCCGCCTTGCGCCGTCCATGCAGCCTCCCGCCATGGTTCCATAGCTTCTAGCTCGCGTCATCGTCGCTTCCATAGCTTCTAGCTCGCGCCATCTTCATGGTTCCACAGCTTCTATCTTGCCAAGGCTCCGTCACTGTTGTCGTGTGGCCGCTTGTAGCTCGTGCCGATATCTCTACCTCCACAGCTTCTGGCTGCGTGCCATCTCCCTCACGACACAGCCCATCTGTACCTGGAAGATACGAAGGGAATGATGGAATTCATTTAGTCAAGTTGATCGAGTAGTAAAAAAAAAATCTGATTATATTGATGGAGCAAAGATGGAAGGCAAGCACATGCAAAAAAAATAAAAAAAATTAATGGCACTGATAGGATACGGCCCAACTACCGGGCCCAAGCAAGCAGGGCCCAATACAAGTAAGCGACATCAAGCTCGGCTCGACAAGTTCGCCCAAGAAGACTTCCATCAACGGTGGGAACGCAGGAAGGCTCGGCCATATCTAAAAGAGTCCTAATAGAGAAGACTTGAACCCTAATAGGAAAGACTTCGACTAGAGTCAAACTCTTTATCATTATTGTATAAATAGGGGCTAGATTAGGCGAAATAGATTCATTCACACTCTTTGTAATCGCCTCTTACACCTTCAATACACAAAACTCTCTTGCTCCGTGGACGTAGATCTAATTCAAAGATCGAACCACGAAATCCTGTGTTCTTCTCGCATTTATTTCCCTAACGAAATTAAGATCGATCTTGGCGCCATGCGTGGAAACGAAATTTTGTGCTTCGATCAACCATCGTATTGGAAACAATCATGACAAGGTACACCAGAGTCATACTTGAGGTCATCGCAGGCAACAAATACTGATGGCGGTAGGGCACGCCGAGCTCTGCTCGGAAAGAGCCAGTCAGAGAAGGATCTCAAGGGTCCCCTGAGCAGCGACGAGCGAAACAGTCCCACCTCGCAAGAAGAAGTAGGACACCAGAACAATGAAGGTCACTATGACAATCAAAGAGAACCTCCGGCTCAACAGATAAACCTTGACGACGCTGTCAAGGGATTTCTCGAGAAGAATAAGGAGAGCTTTCTCCAATACCTCGGTGAAACTGTGGTCGGCCACGTCCGGCGCAGAACGCCAAGCCTCGCTCGGGAACGAGGCACCACAACAAGAAGTCGGGGCCCAAACCGACCACCCAAGGGACGAGCAGCGCGGGAAAGAACGTCGGGATCGCCACGAGATCGGCCCCGATCGACAAAATAAGTTCGATCAACGAACTCCGCCCCGCTCTCCAAGGGACGAGCATCACGGAGGAAGGCGACAGGATCGCCACCAGGCCGGTCCGAACCGGCGAAACAAGTTCGAGCATGGTCGCCGCGAGGCCGATCCAAATCAGCAAAATGAGTTCGATCATCGAACTCCATCCCAATCTCCGGGCGGCGATGGATACGGAGAATAGCCACCCGCTCTCAAACAGATACTCCACACTCCGCCTCGGATAAATATCGGCACCGAGCACGCCGCCTATGACGGATCGAGGGACCCCGTAACTTCCTCTCGCAGGTCCAATACAATATGATCAACCAGCGCCTCAAAGACTGCTCACATGTGCAAACTCTTCCCGAGTTATTAGTCGACAACGCCCACGGTGGTTCGACTGGATCACTACGTGAAGCATCGACTCCTACCGCGATCTGATGGCGGCCTTCCATCGAAGGTTCTTCCAAAAGGCGGAGTCAAAGACGTCGTCGGCACACCTCCTCACTGTGAGGCAAAGCCGAAATGAGTCCATCAGTGACTTCATGACGAGGTTCAACAAGGAGTGCTTGAAGGTCGAAGATGTGAACGACCTACTAATCATCTCGGCCTTCCAAAACGGCATCCTGCTGGGGGCCTTATACAGAAATCACAGCACGAACCCCGATCGCGACGGGAGCTATAGCGATTGCCGACCCGGTTCGCTAAAGCGGACGAGGCGACAAAAGAAGCGGTCGAAAAGGAGAGCCTCGAAAAAGGAAAAGAGATGAAGGGCGGGAGATCGGAACCTAAGGCGTGAGCGCCTGAAAGATTACATCGCCCGATAAGGTCGAGCTCGGTCCGCGACGCCTCGAGCGACCTCAATACACCCCGTGACGAAGCCGAGAGCGTAAATCACGCGCCCATATGAACTTGTTCGAGAAGCCTCGACCGATGGCGGGGAGGAAGAGACGCCACCTATGGATAAATCGCTCATTCCATGAGGATTACAGACACGACATCGAAGAGTGCAAAGAGCTCATGGGTGAGATAGAGATGCTAGTTCGTGACGGATCCTCAAGAAGTACCAAGGACAGAGTCGCCAAGCCGACCAAAGTCAAAAGAAGAAAAGCGTAAGAAGAGGGAAATTGTGCCCCTACAAAAAAAGCACAAAGACCGACGAGGCGAGATGACGAGCCCCAATATGACGGGTGATCTCCACTATTACGGGCTTCCCGTGGAGTCACGAAGTCCTCCCTAAAGGCCGATGCCAAGTCCTAGGACCGCGAACCAACCAATAAGAGGTTCAGAAGGACGAGGCGATCACCTTCTCGAAGACGACCCGTGCACCAGCGGTGCCCCACCGAGATCGTTGGTGATCCAGCGGTGGTCGCAAATAAGTTGGTGAAACGCGTCTACATTGACAGCGGCGCATCAGTGAGCATCCTTTTCAAGGAATGCTTTGACAAACTAGGGGTAGAAGAAGCGCGCCTCGCACAAGCCCCGCCGCCACTCCGAAGCTTCGTCCAGGAAGAAACGCGCCCAGAGGGGATAATCGAGCTACCCGTCTCGGTAGGAAAAGCACCGACGACCTCGACCAAGGTGGTACAGTTCTTAGTAGTGAAGGCCCACCCCGTATAACATCATACTAGGGCGAGATTGGCCGAAGCGTAAGGGCGGTATGCTCAACGCACCACCCAACGATAAAGATACCCACCACGGGAACCGCGTAATCCGAGGAGATCAAAAGCAGCGAGGAATGTATAAGTTGCCTTCACGAGGTGCCGGACCTCGGTTCAAGACCCACGTGCATAGCAATTAAAGGAACCCGAGAGTTGGAATCGGGAGTACATCGCTCATCCCCAAAGCTGTGTTCAAGAAGTTGCTTTGCACGAAGACGAGCCATTAAAGGTCGTCAAAGTTGGTTTCACCAAGACACCTAAAATGAAGGAATGAGATCATCCAACTCCTAAGGGAATTCGGGACGTGTTTGCTTGGTCTCCCTTGACATGACTGGGTCTCGCCAGTATCATCACCACCGCTCAACATCGACCGAACATAAGGCCGTTCGATGTAAGCAAAGAATTTATGCAGCCGAACGAAACCAAGTCATCCATGACGAGGTGAACCAGCTATTAAGAGCTCGTATATTGTTCGAGGTCAAGTATCCGACCTGGATAGCCAACCCGGTAATGGTGAAGAAAGGAGGAGGGGGATGGCGAATGTGTATTGACTACACCGACCTCAACAAGCATTGCCCAAAGGATTGCTATCCCTTCCCAACATCGACAAGAAAGTCGACGCACTGGTCGGATACGAAGTCTTCGCTTAGACTTATACAAAGGTATCACCAAGTCCCTGATGGACGACGAAGACGCGCCAAGACAGCCTTCATTACCGACTTGAGTCTTTGCATATAAAAAAATGCCATTCGGCCTTAAAAATGCAGGGGCAACCTATCAAAGGATGGTGGACAAAATATTTCAACCCTACATAGGTCAGAATGTTGAGGTATACGTAGACGACATCGTTGTCAAGAGCAAGGAAGAAGCCGCGTGTGTTGCCGACCTCCGGATCGTCCTCGGCCTTCTTCGGAAAATCAACCTAAAGTCGAATCCCGAGTGCACGTTTGCATCCGTCCGGAAAGTTCTTAGGGTGTTGGGTTTCACAAGAAGGGCTAAAAGCAAACCCGTCCAAGATCCAAACCATTTTAGAAATGGAGATGCCAAAGACCATCCGTCCACGCATACAAACTAACAGTGCATAGTCAAGATTGAGCATTTTCTTTCGAAGTCATGGATATGCAGCTACCCTTCTTCAAGATACTCGAAGGCCGAAATTCACATGGGATGAGATACGGGTCCGCTTTGAAGATCTCAAGAGCTACCTCGCCAAGCTCCCACTCTATCTCGTCCGAAGAGGGAGAGGTCCTTTCCTCTACCTCGCCGCCTCGGACGAATCCATAAGTGCAGTCTTGCACGAGAAGAAGGACGCGACCCGGTATATTTCATCACCGAGCACTAAAAGGCCCTAAACGAGGTATCGACCCTTGGAGAAGCTTGCCTTAGCATTAATAAACGCATGCGAGATCTGCGTCCATACTTCCATGCACATTCCGCATAAGTCCTCATCGACTACCCACTTCGCAAGTGTTGACGAGCTCAAGCCTCGTGGAGAATCGCGAAATGGGCAATCGAATCGGGCGAACACGATATATCCTTCGTCATCCCCGCAAGCTATCAAAGGTCAAGCCCTGGCGGACTTCCTTGTCGAGGCTAACCGCCGAAAACCGAAGCCCACCGAGTCCATATCGACGACGATGCAAGTCGAACCCGAGGCTACAATCTGGGGAATGCGGCAACTCTATGTTGACGGGCTTCGAAAAAGAGGCGTGAGCGTGCATCTTACTCCTAGGCCGGACAACCAAGAATCGCTTACTCACTTTGGTTCACATTCAAAAATACGAACAACGGTGGAGTATGAAGCACTAATCGCAGGACTTCGCCTCGCTCAAAGTCTCAAGATACAAGCCGTGCAAGTTCACGGCGACTCTCAAGTCGTCGTGAGCCAAATATTGGGAAAATACGAGGCAAAAGCGGCTGAATGAAGAAGTATCTCGAAAAAGCAAAAGTCCGTAAGGGACTTTTCACACTTCCAGATAGTTCGCATCCCTGTGAGCAAAATAGCCGCCGACATCTTAGTAAATTGGCCTCGTCATCAACGAGCCCGCCAAGAGAGGAAGTCCGAAGCGAAGCATAGACGATGCCGATAAGCGGGCAAGTCAACGTAGTCTCGGATGACGAACCCAATTGGATGACTCCCATTCGAGAGTACTTGGAGAATAGCGCCCCATGACAAGTGGAAGGCCGGGAGGATCTGAACAAATCTGCGATATACAATTGGCGGGGGTCCTATACTGAAAATCATATCTCCGGCCTCTCTTAAGGTGCTTGGGTCCGAACCGAGCTAATTACGTTCTACGAGAAATACGAAGGATCGTGCGGAAGCCACATCGGACCCGAGCCTTGTCAAGAAAGTCATGCGATGGGGATACTATCACAACAATGTTCCGTGACTCAAATGGACCTCGTAAAAAGTGTCGAAGTGTCAAATCCATGGGAACATACCAAGGCTACCATGACCGACCTCACCTCCATACTGAGCCCTTGGCCGTTTATGCAATGGGGATCGACATTGTGGGCCCTTTTGTAAAGCACGGGCGACGCTCCATTCTTAATTGTAGCGATCGACTACTTCGAAGTGGGTGGAAGCCGAGCCCTTGGCAAAAATCACAAGCAAGAACGCCTCAACCGTGCGGAAGAACATAGTGTGTCGCTGGAATCCTCATATCCTCCTTTCGGATAACGGAACACACCATCGATAAAACATTCAAAGAATGGTGTCAAGAGCCGGATCAACAAAAGTTCACCTCGGTGGCCCATCCTCAAGCAAATGGTGGGACCGAAGTTACCAACAGACCATCGTAAAGGGTCTAAAAACTCGTCTCGACCGAGCAAAGGGCCTCTGGGTGGAAAATTTACCGCAGTCTTATGGTCGCATCAACAACACCCGGACCTCGAGCGGAGAAACACCCTGGTTTGGTGTATGGAACCGAGCGATGATCCTCGGAGATCGAGTACCGAGTCCCCGCACCATTGACTTTCACCAAGCAAATGGGAAAATCTACGAACCGATCTAGATCTACTCGAAGAAAGAGACCTCGCTACATCGAGGAAGCTCGGCACAAGCAACAAGTAGCTCGGTATTACAACCACCGTGTTAAAACCCGACAATTCCAAGTGGGCGACCTCGTACTCGAAATAATGAAGTCGGCAAAGCCGCACTCGGCAAGTGGAAGCCACATGGGAAGGACCCTACCGGTCGACGAGTCCTCGGCAAAGGGGCTTATAAGCTCGCCCAATTATCCGGTGAGCAATTACCCAACGATGGCACATCATTCATCGAAGAGATATTATGCATAGGTGACAAAGGTCGAGTCGTGTCTTAAAGTCTGTTTAGAGTCCGAGTCTTATTTGGTGGTTGCGTCGTCTTTTATCAATAAAATTTTATTTTCGTTGCATGTTTTGCTTGTCACCAATGCATAATTGAGCTTCACCATTAACATATATCCTCTACGGAGGACCAATTCCTCGGAGGTCGATTACCTTCGTTTGCATGCGAAGATAAATTAAGCAGCATGCTACATACGAGATCAGTTACCTTCACACGCCAAAGGCAAGACTTCTATGTAGATGAAGGGACCACCCTCCCGATGACCTCGGCAAAAATAGGAACCACTCCTACATACGAAATCGATTACCTTCGTTTTATTTGAGCGGTTCTTTCTATGTAGTCGAGTAAAGGGACCACCCTCCCGATGACCTCGGAAAAAAGCGAGAACCACTCCTACATACGAAATCAGTTACCTTCGTTTTATTTGAGCGGTTCTTTCTATGTAGTCAAGTAAAGGGACCACCCTCCCGATAACCTCGGCAAAAAGGGAACCACTCCTACATACGAAATCGATTACCCCGTTTATTTGAGCGGTTCTTTCTATGTAGTCGAAGTAAAGGGGACCACCCCTCCCGATAACCTCGGCCAAAAACAGGAACCACTCCTACATACGAAATCAGATTACCTTCGTTTATTTCGGAGCGGTTCTTTCTATGTAGTCGAAGTAAAGGGGACCACCCTCCGATAACCTCGGCAAAAAATGTGAACCACTCCTACATACGAAATCAGATTACCTTCGTTTATTTCGAAGCGGTTCTTTCTATGTAGTCGAAATAAAGGGGACAACCGATTACCTTCGTTTGTTCCGAAGACAGAATTCTCTACGAGGATGAACTACCTTCGTTCGGAACGGATTCCTTTGTTTATTTCGAAGTCTTCGCATATTACTCTTGTTCAAGTACAAAGTCAATACGAAGCAAATAAATCTTTCTTATTAACAAATAAGTCATGCAGATTACATATTACAGAGGCGGAGATCGGGAAAAACTGAGCCAATCCCTAGCAAAATCGCGATTCAGCAGCTCATCTATATTAACCCCACCTCTACCTCGTCCTTGATCTACACTACGGGCCCGGCCAGCTCGACCTCGGTCGCTTGACGATGTATCTCTGCGAGCTCGGCCCCGACCACTTGATGACGCCCGGTCTCGACGCCTTGAAGCTCCACGACGTTCAAGGGCCATAGCATGCCTCTCTTGAGCGCGCCACTCCGGATCGTCGAAATTTGGTTCAACAAGTCGGTCCCGGTAGATGACGAGGCCTCGCGATCCGATCAAGCGGCTCTTGTTTGTGGTTGTCGAACAATAACATTTTATATATGCGCCGAGCACTTTTCGATTCGGTCAACAGATTGCTCAAGTGAATTGCCGTGAAGTCCGACCATATTCGCGCGGTACCTCGACAACGGACGGCCTCGACAACCTTGGCCGACTTGGGATCGTCATCCCACCATTTCGGTGGATAACCTCCTCGTACTCGGCGTGCTCCTCAGCTATCACCTTCGCCTTCTCCTTGGCGACCTCGAACACCTCCTCCAATTCCAAAAGGCGGGCCTGGAGCTCGTCACATCTCTCCTGAGCGGCTCTATGCTTGACATCAGACTCCGCCTTTGCATGACCAAGCTGCCCCTTTACATGGAGGAGTTCGGCCTCTTTCAACTCAAGAGCCGCGACGGTCTTGATCCGGTTCAACCAGGGAAGCGTCGAGCATTTGAGAGACAATCGAATAAAAAGATAAGTCTTCAAAAACTTGTGATTTTATTAACATGCCCTTAGGCAAAAACATGGTACATTTACATTCAAAAAAAAAAAAAAAAAACAACAAAAGGGGGATCAACTGACCCCTCCGGAAGCCTCGGCCACATCCACTTGAGCCGCCTCCGAAGCCTGGATAGCCTCGGTCTCCTCCACCTTGTCTCCAGCTCGTTCGGCTCCGGCCTCCTCGAGAACTTAAGAGCCTCGACGTCTTCGGACCTCGGCCGCCTCCCCCGACCCCTTCGAATGACTAGCCATGAAAGCATCGGTCAGGGGATCCCGATCCACGGGACAGGCGCGAATAGACTCCGCGGACAGAAGCGCCGAAGAAGAAGCAAGGCTCTGCAGCACGGGGAGCTCCTTCAGGCCGCGGACGAGCACACCAAAATAGGCTCGCCTCAAGACGTCATCTTCGGTCTCCTCGTACCCATACTTGGCTTTGTCCAGGTCGGGATAGTCCTCGGCGACCTCTTCAATGGCATCCGAGACGGCGCGCTTATTCAGGACCTCGGCCGCGTCAGAAACCATCCCGGAGAAGCTCGCCGACATGAAGAGCCTCTCCGCAAAGGCACGGAGCGTTTCTCCCTGCGAGCTCGCCATGTCCGCCTCCCGACGGCGAACTTGCTCCATCTCTGCCTTCATCGAGGCAACCTCGGCCTCCGCCCGCCGGACCTGCCGCCTCCACCGCCCGGCCTCCCGCCGACCGCCCGCCTCCGCCGCCTCAATGGCCGCCGCCTCCACGTTTGACGAGGTCCGGATCTTAGCCTCGGCCTCGGCAATCTCTCCAACGAGGAGGTCTTCCTCCTCCATCTCCCGAGCATAACGGGCCACCCCGTCAAACTGTGTAACAGCGCCTTTCAAGTAATCCGATATAAGATCGGATACTTTGGACACCTCGGCCGCCACATCCTCGACCCCCTATACAATGTATACATCAGGTCAGAAAAACAATATTTTTATACTACTACACAAAGTATAAAACAGGTACAATACCTCGGGAAAGGGACGAGGCGCTCGCCTAGAGCCAATGATCTCACACTCAGCCGCGGCGGCAACCGAGGACTCAGGAATTGCAGGCTTCAGCCTCTTCAGACGCTTGAGTGGCTGCGGTGAAGGGGATCTCGATACCTCTCCGATCATTTCGGGCACGTCCTCGAAATCCTTCAAGGTCAGAGACGGCACCTCGGGCGTAGAGATCGGCTCGACCACATGGATCGGCTCCTTCCTTTTCTTCTTTTTTCCTTCGTAAAATTCACTACCGAAATCTGATCAAGATCAACACGTAAAATGATATAAAAAAAAATATATATATACAAGAAGAAGGGGCCTCACCCTTCACCGACTCCACCCCGGAGGAAGGATCATAAGGGCTAAGCCCCGCTGCTGCAAGCTCGGCCTCGGAGAAGACCTCGTCAACAAGGGCAATTCTGTCCAGTGCCTCCTCCAGGTCACCGAAGCCCTTGTCAACAAACACATCGGCGATCTTATCAGATCGCCATGGATACTCCATTTGCCCCGGAAATCGACAGAAGAAGAACTTCTTACGCGGTTGGAGATCTTCGATTTAATCTTCTTTGAATTTCCTACGGGGTGATAGATAATACCACCCGAGCCACCCTTCCGATTCTGTAAAGCGAAGGACAAGCCCCAAGGTCAAAGGAAAATTATGCCTATAGCATGACACTAAGCGATCATATATGGGAAGGAGTTCGGCGAGAGTTAGGCAAGAGATATGCCAAACATCTCTTGGAACTCGGTATATATATAAGGAAAGGAAGGCGAAGACCGCCTTGAGGTGCCTTCATACATGGCAACAAAACCGTCCGGAGGGGCACAAGCCCTATCCTCCGGACGGGGGGCAACAAACTCAACATCAGGGGGAATACTAAACAAGAAACAGATATCCCTAATTTCAGAAATACCTAAGATTGAAGAAAAAGATGACACTTTATCGCAATCCCCCACTGAGGGGAATCGCAGGCTACACTCAGAAAGGGGCATATAGATACGGGTAAAAACAGGCAGAGACACTATGGATTCAGACGGGGGATTAGACACGATTTGACGTTCAGACGACTCATTACAAGAAGAAGTAGCCATTACTTACTTTTGTTTATGGATGAAGAAAACAGGAAGCTTCAAGTCGTCAATGGCGCAGAATACTGTTTTTCGCAGAAGGCAAGGAGATTCTTCTTTATTTTTGAAATTCAGAGAAATGTAAAGGAAGTGATAAGAGATATTGCGTGATCGAGGAAGACATTCCCTAATATGCACTTTATCGGAATCCAACCGCTGTAAATTTAATCGCGATTTAATGCGTATCTGCGTCGAAGACTCAAGAACGGCGGAAAATCCGTCTTGACCTCGGAATAACGCCTCGTCGGTAAAGCGGTCAAGACCCCGGCATAACTCGACGGTGAGGTCGAAGAAGACTTGAACGCCTCGACAAGTTGACCGGCCGAAGACATCGACAACACCTCGTCGGCGAAGTCGGTCGAAGACCTCGTCGAGCGCCTCGTCGGTGGAAGACCTCGCTTAACGCCCGCCGGTGAAGTCGAACGCCGTCGGTGAAAGACCGCTTAACGCCCGCCGGGTGAAATCGAGCGCCTCGTCGGTGAAAGACCTCGACAACGCGCCGCCGGTGAAATCGAGCGCTTGTCGAGAAGCAAGAAGAAGACCTCGGCACAACGCCTCTGCAAGCCACAAAGATTACATTACGACTTGGAAACATTCACGCACAAAGTCGGGCCCGGGCTCGCCGTCATGACAACCCCAATCAACACGACCTCAACCTGCGTCTTTTTGGGGGGGGTTATGATAGGATACGGCCCAACTACCAGGCCCAAGCAGCAGGCCCAATACAAGTAAGCCTGACATCAAGCTCGGCCTGGACAAGTTCGGCCCAAGAAGACTTCCATCAACCGGTGGGAGCGCAGGCCTACCATATCTAAAAGAGTCCTAATAGGAGAAGACTTGAACCTAATAGGAAAAGACTTCGACTAGGAGTCAAACTCTTTTATCATTGTGTATAAATAGGGGCTAGATTAGACGAAATAGATTCATTCACACTCTTTGTAATCGCTCCTTACACCTTCAATACACAAAAACTCTCTCTTGCTCCGTGGACGTAGATCTAATTCAAAGATCGAACCACGTAAATCCCTTGTGTTCTTCTCGCATTTATTTCCCTAACGAAATTAAGATCGATCAGCACCAATTATCACAAGTGCTTGATATGGAGGCAGTGGAGGTAGCAAAGTTGCAGAGCTTATGACAGAGAATTCGCATCTCAGTCAATATTTTTGAAATATTGGAAAGAGTTGTGCAGCGGTTTTAGCTGTATAGATGTGAAAATTGTCTGGAGAACCACATGATGATAAAAAGAAGATGAATGAATTGAAAACAAGAAAGGCAACGAATGACAAAGAGGAATGAAGTATAGAGGATAACAGAAATGGACATAAAAAAACAACAACTTGGCAAGAAAGTTAAAATAAATGGTGAGGCTGCTCCAACCACCTCTATTTTTGCAGACGGGAATCGGCTGATATGCAGCACCAAACAAAGTGCATTAAATGAAATGAAGGACAAGGCTTTTGGCATCTCGCCTGCAGCTCCAACAAATTCTGCAGAGGGACTATTTTGGATTAAAAAAAAAAGAGTCTGAATGCTGTTTAAAAATTGAAAAAATAAATAAATGAATGAAGCAAAAAAACATTGGGCCGAGTATGGTGGAATATGATGGGCCTTCTAAATGGATCCACTTGGTTGTTTCAACTCAACTTTGTTGCACCCAAGTAATTAAACAGGAAGAAAATTTTACCGAAATAAGATATGGAATCATCAAATCTCATTGAAGAATAGAAGCAGGCCAGGTCCTGAATTTCGTGAAAAATGGGGTTGCTAATTTGTTTATTTTGGTCATTCTTGTTGAAAATGGGCTTCCAAATTAAAATGTCTATATGGGTCCAATTTTGGAAACCAATTCATGAAGTCCAAATACAAAGTCAATTCAAGTTCAAGTTCAAAAACAAATTCAAATTGAAGAACTCCTTGAAACGAGTATAAACTTTCTAAATCCAAATTCAAGAACTCCTAAATACGAGTATAAACTTTCTAAATCCAAATTCAAGAACTCCTAAATACGAGTATAAACTATTTACAAATTCAAAATCTAATTGAAGAACTCCTAAATACGAGTATAAACTGTTTACAAAGCCAAATCAAGTTCAAGAACTCCTAAATACGAGTATAAACTGTTTACAAATTCAAATCAAGTTCAAGAACTCCTAAATACGAGTATAAACTATTTACAAATTCAAGAACTCCTCGACAAGAGTTTAAACTATCTAAGTGAATTTCGAGACTCGTCCATTTCCAAGACGACTCGTCCATTTCCAAGTCTCGATGGGGCAATTTGTAGACAATTTAAAATTGTTAGCAAATAATATCGCGTCATGTGTAAAATACAAATTAAATAATTAATTATACTTCTATTTTATTAATGGAATTTATTCCAAAATAAATAAATATATGGTTAATATTTAATTTTATTGGCAAATACGAGAACGATATGTGGCAACGATACGTCGAAGATGAATAATCATCCAAATTGTGTCAAATAAGCCATAAAGGGCCCATAAGCCCAAGCCCAAGCTCAAAGCCCATGGTTTGGTGGTCCAAAAGCCCAAGCCCATGGTTTGGTGGCACAAAAGCCCAAGCCCAAGCTCAAAGCCCATAGTTTGGTGGCCCAAAGGCCCACAAGCACTAAGCCCACTAACCTAAATCTATAAATAGGGGTGAAGGCTCTCATAAATGGGGGAAGAGAAGTGAAGTGAAGAAATCGAAGATTTGAAGAGCTCAAGACACTCGAAGAATCCTCTGCGAAGTATTCTCCGACATTCAAAGTCTTCTTCAAGCATTCAAGACGTTCTTCGTGCAAATCATCGCGTTCATCCTCCAAATCATTCCAAAGTTGAAGATCTTCAAGGCGTTCTTCAACATTTCAAATCAAATCCGACAGTTGCTCTGAAAACAAGACCAAGGTCCTTCAGATCAACGTCATCAAATCCAAACTTCAAGTTCAAGGAGATCAAGGAATCACATCCTTCCAAACAACTCGAAGAACATTCAAGATCGCTCAAGAATCCACATCAAGAGTAGAATCGGAGGATAGATAGAGATCGAACTCATCTCAAATTCATCAAATCCAAATTAATTAATTTTGTATACAATTTTTGTATTTATAAAATTTAAATACAAAATTTGTGTTACATAGCCTAAACACAAAATCATATGTAGATTATTATCCACACACGTAGTAAAACAATGAATTAAAAATTTGAAGAACACCGAAGTAAACTTTTCTACAGATTAAATTATAATATGTAGATGCCAATATGGCGAAATTATTCACTATAAGTTTTTACAGTGAACGTTACAAAAACTCACTACTTTACCACAAGATAAAGTTGGAAAGTTGGATACTAAAACTATCTATCAAGATCTATGAAAAGATAAGAAGCTATCTATCAAGATATATGAAAAATACTAAAGATTTTCTCACACCACTCGTGTACTAAAAAGAACAACCTTCTAACACCAATAGAAGTTAAAACACTCGTGTGATATCGGAAATGTTACTAAAACAGACTCAACAACATAAATAGATCTTCAGTTGATTCTTCAAGAGTTACGTGTTTTTGCAGTCGCTTTGTCTCTCATTTTATAGACGTTGAGAGACCTTCAGCTGCATGTCTTGGACCACAATCTGGCCCACTAGGTAGTGACTAAGTCGTGACAGTTAATGGCATGACTTGCTCCTGGAAAATAGGAACCGAACTGACTTAGTCCACCTGATCTCTAGCGATCTGTTTCCGTGTTCTTCAGTGTGTTACCATCGCATCCCGCAAAACATTTCGTAATCTGCACACCAAAGAGATGAAAAAAGGCAAAACACTACAAAATAACTAACTCCTTATATTGAGGAGACTTAGTCAGAGTTAACCAACTCTAACAATCTCCCCCTTTTTGCCTTTCTTCACAAAACCTGCATATACAAACAATTTACAGTATATATATATCGATCTTCTCGAATCCCAAATATATACATAAAAGCGAATACACTTCAGAACTATCTCTCCCTGTTTACACAAATATCATCCAAACAGTTCCTGTCACATATTCAGCAATAGTCAACCAAACATATTCATCATCCGAGCATAAACCATTCAATCAAAAACAGAAGACATCGCATAAAAACATGCAATTGATAAGCAAAAACCATCAGATGTCCAACATCAACCAAAAACAACCACAACCTGTCTTAAAACATGTTCAAAAGAAAAAAAATAAAAGTTCAAGAGTTCATCGATGTTCAAGAGTTCATCACCAAGAAACATTCATTCGTCACGCCCATCTTTCCACTTGACATTCCGCTCGGTTCAACTCCTCCCTACTTGTTCTCCCTTTTGAGAAGAAAGGAGTCCAAGTAAGTCAATTCTTAAACCTGTTACTTCAAGCTGAGCCGACCTTACATTGTCGAGAAAGATTTGTTCGAGTTTTTGTAGACGTTCCAGCATGGCACACACATTTGACCGGGGCAGAGATATCATCTCTTCGGATCTAGCTTCGGATTCTTGCCCATCTGTGGATTTTGAAGGATTATTCCATGGCAAATTTGGAAGCTTATTCCTCGAGAACAATGTGTTGCTGATGGAAAATTGTTGAAAGTCCTTGAACAGTACATCACGTGGTCCGTCTGGCAAACCCTGTTTCTTGAGCAATTGATATAACAGTGATGGAAATGGGAGTAAACTTGGATTCTGTTTCGCTGCAATGGCGCCAATTTGTTCTACCACCAACTTTCCTAAGTTGAATGGTATACCCTTTCCAATCTTGTATAACAGAATACCATGTTGCATGGTAACTACTGTACTGTTTGACGACACAAGCCAGTTAGACGTCATCAGTTTAAACATGACAGAATGCAGATAAGTTAAACAGCCACTGGACATAGGACTCTTCCATTTCTTAACCCTTCCTCCTGTTATCTCTTTTGTAATCTCATCATTGTCATCGACAGACACATCATTTGTTAGCTCATCAGTCCCATAAAATGCGTTGACCTCACAGGCAGAAATATAAAAAACCTTACGCCTATAATATACCTTGTAGTATTTGTTAGAAGTGCATTCGGCGAAAGATTTATCCATATTTGCATAAACATGTCTAATCACATTCTTAGGGTAAGGGTGGATGGCCAACACAGTTTGAAGAAGTCCTCGTTCTTTCAAGAATTCTATGAGATTGTTTTGGGAGAAAGTTACCTCGTCAATCTTCCTTTCGTTCAAACACTTTGAGTGCTTCATTTGTTCCCATCTCTTTTCAGCTTCTCTGGAGTAAAACTTGAAGGAGATTGCCCTCTCTACTTCAATATCTGAATCTGCAAAAATTGATGGATTCTCAGAGCTAGAATCCCAACTTTTCTCTTCTAAATACGGGCTCGGAGGTGTTGGTGGAATTATTTATGTCTCTGTGACGGGAACAACTGGTGGAACATGTGGTTTGGTAGTCTTTACCATACTTTCTTTCTTCTTTCCCTTCAATCTTGCCGCTCTCTTTAGCTTCTGAAGTATTTTACCTAATGAAATGTCATCTCCACTGGAATTTGAAGAACGCTTGCCATGCTCTTTGCTTGGTTTCGAACGTGTTTCCTCCTCCTGAGGATCTGAAGAGTCACTGTGAGATCCCGATGATATGCCCTTTGATTCCGAGGCGTGTCGACGCAGCCCCGCCATCACGAGGATCGCCGACCGAGGTAGGCTTTTCGGTGGATGGACTCTCGTGACCTTTCGACGGTGGGGAATTTTCAGGTGACTCACCAGTAATGTCAATCCTTACTGGCGAACCGGACCTCCTCGACGTGGTTGTCTTGGAACTGCTCGGATCTTCTTGTAGGCATGGTTGTCCTCTTCTTTCTTCCCTTCTCCGTATGTTTGATGGCTCACCTTCTTCGGGATCGATAGTCAGAATAGATGTTGCCTTAAATGGTTCCATCTCTAGAGCGGGAATCTTCTCCGGTACGTCCATCGGTGTCGCACTAGGACCAGGTGTTGCGGATGGTGCTTGAGTTGCCGCCAATGCCCGTTGAAGTTCGGGAGAGCTTTTCAGAAATTTTGCAAGTCCGGCAAGCAAGGTAGATGTGGCTGGATCCATTTTTCTGGATAGTAAAAGGTTAAACGTACCAAAAAATATGAGGGAAATAAAAGAGACATTTTCAGCCTTTGCAATGAGTAGGGCGTTCAGTGATTTGATCGAGTGTCGGTCTGGCGCATTTTATACATGGCCTTCTGACCAATTAGATAAGCATCCTGCTGATTTGACATAAATTCAAGTATATCTCTTTAACCAAACCCTAGTATTAAGAAACGAAACACAGCATATAACGTCACAAAAATAGGAGAAATATATGGAGATTAGTTGAGATAAAATCAGGTTAAGATAAATGTGTTACCTACTTAACCAATTCTCGCTGATATCTCCAAAAAGATAGGGGATCAAAGGAACAGAAGTTCCGAAAATTTCAGGATTACTCACGGATTTATAGGGGTATTTCACAGGTTGTTATCATAACATCTCCATAAACATAGGCTCATTTTAATCAAAATAAAAACATATAAATACAGTCCCATGTAAAATTCGATTGCCAATATATGTTAGGCTTTCGAAAGCAATCATGGCTGCACCGTTTTGTAAGGTAGCATCGTCGCTGCGAACGTCGTGCCCCCCAAACTACTTTGGTGTTTTTCTGTATTACTAAATATTCTTCATCATGTTGAGCTGTCTGTTAGGAGAACATGTTAGATTACAAACTTTAACACAGTAAGTGTTATCAAATAGACAGTTGTATCACCTTTAGATATTTCAATTTTTTTATGATACAAACAAATACATTCAAGCTTTATTGCCGAGGGCAAAGACCAAGAGATCTACGAAGACTCGTAAATCTCTCGTGATCTAGGGGCTTTGTGAAAATATCAGCGATTTGGTTTTCGGTTTTCACATAATCTAACTTGATTACCTCATCATCTACCAAATCTCTTATAAAGTGGTGTCGTATATCTATGTGTTTCGTCCTCGAATGTTGAACGGGGTTCTTAGAGATATTGATTGCACTTATGTTATCACAATATACTAAAAGCTCAGTGCTCACAATGCCATAGTCGCTAAGCATTTGTTTTAACCAAAGGAGTTGTGTACAACAACTTCCCGCTGCTACGTACTCTGCCTCGGTAGTAGATAGAGAAACACAATTTTGCTTACGACTATGCCAAGACACCAAATTATTTCCAAGATAAAAATAGCCCCCACTCGTACTCTTTCTATCATTAGTATCCCCAGCCCAATCCGAATCACTAAATCCAACCAAATTCGTGTTCGTGTCTTTTGAAAAGAAAATGCCAAGGTCCAGTGTTCCAGAAACATACCTGATAACACGTTTGACAGCCTTTAAATGAGACATTTTAGGCTTAGCTTGGTACCTGGCGCAAACACACACGCTGAACATCAAATCTGGTCGTGTGGCTGTGAGATATATGAGACTTCCTATCATTGATCTGTAGAGTGTTGGGTCAACATCTTCTCTAGCATCATCTCTGGTCAGTTTGTCACTTGACGCCATTGGCGTTTTCATATGTTTTGCTCCTTCCAGCTCGAATTTTTTCACCATATCCCTTGCATACTTGCTTTGGGACACGAAAATTCCATCATCCATTTGCTTGACTTGGAGACCTAAGAAATACATTAGTTCTCCTACCATGCTCATCTCAAATTTAGACAACATAGCACCTGCAAACTCATCAAGCATTTTTTGTGAGGTAGATCCAACTATCATATCATCCACATAAATTTGTGTGATAAGAATGTTGAGCTGATTTCGTTTTATAAACAATGTTCTATCAGCATTCCCTCGAACAAACCCGAAATCAATTAAGAACTTTGTTAAATGACCATACCATGCTCTCGGTGCTTGCTTGAGACCGTATAATGCTTTCTTTAACCTGAAAACATGGCTAGGCTTATGTGGATCTTCAAATCCTTTGGGTTGTTCGACGTATACTTCTTCTTTGAGTTCACCATTTAGGAATGCTCCTTTAACATCCATTTGATATAACTTGATGTTCAAAAAACATGCAATGGCTAGGAGCAACCGTATGGACTCAATCCGTGCAACCGGTGCAAATGTATCGTCAAAGTCTATGCCTTCCACTTGAGTATATCCCTATGCGACAAGTCTGGATTTGTTGCGAATTATGACACCAAATTCGTCCGATTTGTTTTTGAAAATCCACTTTGTTCCGATAACATTCCTGTCAACAGGTCTCGAAACAAGATACCACACATCATTTCGAACAAATTGGTTAAGTTCATCATGCATAGCAATGGCCCAGAACTCATCACCCAAAGCTTCTTTTATGTTCTTAGGCTCTATTTTAGAGACGAAACATATAAAACCTGGCATTGAAGCACATGTGGATGAAAAACATACCATCTCTCTATAGTTTAATGGTGTTGTACCTCGTGTTCGAACTTCCTCTTCAACATTACCTATGACTTGAGAGATTGGATGATTATTACGTATTCTTCCTGGAGGATCTCGTCTTTCTTGTTGTTGGACGTCAGGTTCAGCTTCATCCTCCGTGTCACTGGAACTTTCAGATGTTTGTGTAGATGTTCCAGTGGCTGTGGCTTCAGCAGTGGTGACATCACTACTGCACATATCCTATTAAACAGGATTCTCTGAATCTTCTACCAATTCAGCCACATTTTCATCTTGCATTTTCCCTACAAGATTAGCAAGATCATCAAAACAACATTTACTGGACTCTTGAATGGTCCATAATCTAAGATTATACACGGTATGCTTGACTATTTAGAAGTACCTACGAAAATTCCTTTATCGCTTTTCTCATCAAACTTGGTGAGATACTCTATCATTCAAGATGTAGCAAACACACCCAAACACATGAAAATATTTGAGATTAGGTTTCCTTCCTTCGAATTTCATACGGTGTTTTGAAGGAACACAGTCGAATGTTCACGCGATTGTTAATATGGCATGCGGTGTTAACAGCCTCTACCCAAAAGCGTTTGGACAGACCTTTCGAGCTTAACATAACTCGTGCCATTTCTATTAGAGTCTATTCTTGCGCTCGGCTACACCATTTTGTTGAGGTGTTTTTGGCGCGGATAATTCTTGAAAAATTCCCTTTTTCTCCCAAAAATTTGTGAAAGAGATATTCACGAACTCTCTTCCATGATCTGATCGGATCCTTGACACTTGAACACCAAACATGTTAAAAATTCTAGCAAAGAGGATTTTAAACGTTTCAAACGTGTCTGATTTTTCTCGTAGAAAGAATGTCCATGTGTACCTTGAAAAATCATCCACAATGACATATGTATACCTCTTGCCACCCAAGCTTTCGATCTCGACAGGCCCTACTAAGTCCATGTAAAGCAGCTCAAAACAGCGTGTTGTACCGAAATGTTGCTCGCGATGTTGTACAACAACGTGGGGAACATGAGTTTGTTTTCGCCTTTGACAATCACCATAGACCATCTTTCCAGCTTCTGCTAGCTTGGGTAGTCCACGTACTGCTTCCATCTTGTTCAACCTGTCAAGATTTCTAAAGTTAGTATGTCCTAACTTTTGATGCCATAACACATTCTCATCAATTTGTGCCTTATTACACTTTGGTTCATCGGCCATATAGCAATTATCGGCCGACCTCTGTCCCTTCATGGAACATGTGTTCTTACCATCATAGACCTCACAAGAATCTTTGTCAAATTTCACTTGCAACTCTTCATCACATAATTGACTTATGCTTATAAGATTTGCCATTAAACCTTGTACGTGCAAGACATTCTTGAGGCTAGGTAAACCTTGGACATTTAGGAGTCCTTTGCCTATGATTTTTCCTTTAGAACCACCTCCAAATGATACACTACCCCCATCATACGACTCATAGTTGGCAAAGACACATTACCAGTCATGTGACGGGAACAGCCGCTATCAAAATACCATGAACCTGAAATGTTAGTTTTCAATGCAGTATAAACAACATGGCATTTTACATCATCTTTCCTGACCCAAACTTTCTTTGAGTCAGTTTCCTTGTTGGTCGTGTTTCTTTGCGGTGTGCGTGAAGCGATTAAGGGGTGCGTGCACGACGTGTTCCTATAACATGACCTAGGCATCATCCTATGTCCATTAAAATCGACCTTCGTTTATAATGAAGGCCTAATGTGACCAGTGTAGAGCAAGAATGACATACGTATTTTCTATGTTTTCTTCGTGTCATTTTACCCTTTTCTTGGTTCACCTTCTTTGTGAATGGTTTCCCATTTGTGGCGACAATTGTGGGAACAATAGTGTTATGAACATGCGTAAAACCTAAACCAGCAGTATCTGTTTTACCCATTAACAAAACATCATCTAATTTAGACTTACTTGTGTTCCACTTTCTGAACGTACCTTGTGCCACTTCAAGTTGACGAGTCACTTGTTTAGTTCGACTTCCCTTTGTGTTACCAAGACTTCAAGCTTAGCCAGAGATGTTTTCAGCCTCGTATTCTCTCTCGATGTGAGCTCAAGATCTCGACTTTATCTTTTCCATTTCTCAAGTAGCTCGTCGTATAGCTTTTTCAACTCTTGTACTATGGCGATAGTGTCTTCATCATAATCGCCCTCACAATCTGTATCATTCACAAGAGCGTTTAAGCAAAACAAACTTGAATAATAGTCGAGACCATACCATTTGATCTTGGATCAAACCGATCGCATCTCCTCATCGCCCGACAATGTTTTAGAAACTACGACGTGAGTCTTTGTGGGCAATGATCTTGGCCGTGATGTCATTGTCATTATTTACCTCTTCGAGGAACTCGGCTTCATCATCACTCCATGATACCCAGTACGACTTTTCTCTCTTTTTTAGCGTGTTCGCACATTGATTCTCATAGTGACCATACTCTTTGCATTCATGACATTGGATACTATCAATGTTGGAGGAATCATACCTAAACATGTCTGAGGAAAAGGACTTCCTCACTGGTCTTGGTGGAGTGAAGCTTTGAGGTTTTGAAGGCGGATATTCGACCATTCGATGATTTTGATCCATAGGTCTAGCTTGAACTTTCGCCTTGTTCATCTTTCTTACCATGGTGTTGAATTTCCTGGTGATTAGAGCAACATCATCGCCAGCATTGATCTCCTGCAGCTCCTCTTCATCATCTAGCTCGATTATCTCCTGCGATGTTCCACTGGATGTTGCGCCAGCAATGAAGGCAACAGTCAGCTTCTTATTGATTGCACCTTTCTCCTCCAGATTCATCTCGTATGTCTTGAGTGAATTCATGAGATCCATGAACTCAATGGCTGCAACCGTTTGAGATGTTTCAATAGCCGTGACCTTCATCTCAAATCTTGCGGGTAAGGTTCGAAGAGCTTTGGACACCAGCAACTTGTTACTTATCGCATCACCAAGATCTTGGCACTCATTGGCAATATCCAATATCCTCTTAGTGTAGTCGTTGATGTTCTCTTCTTCTCCCATCTTCATATTCTCGAATTTGGAAGTGAGAATGCGAAGTCGAGACTCCTTTATACTTGTATCACCCTCACAATGCCATTGAAGAACATCCCATGCATCTTTCGCAGACGCGCTATTCTTGATCAATTTGAACATTGTCATGTCCACGGATGCGTAAATGGCATTGAGGGCCTTCTCGTTGAAGTTTATGTCGTCAACCTGATCTCTTGTCCATTGTGCAGACAGTGTAGGGGTAACATCGCCCTGAACATCAGTGGTCTTTGGGACTGACCATCCGTTCTCCACGGACTGCCATGCTTTGACATCAATGGACTTGATGTATGAGCGGATTCTGGTCTTCCAGTAGGAGTAATTCGATCCATCCAAGATTGGTGGTCGATAATACCCAGCATTGTTCGAATCCATAGCGAAATTACAGAGAAGATACCTGACAGGATCTCACTCAGTTTATCGAGTGTAAGCTCGATACCAATTGAAAGTGTTGCTTCGCCTAAACACAAATCGTCATGTAGATCGTTATCCACACACGTAGTAAAACAACGGAATTAAAACTTGAAGAACACGAGTAAACTTTTCTCTGATTAAATTATAATCAGATGCCAATATGGCGAAATTATTGAGATAAGTTTTACGGTGAGCGTTACAAAACTCACTACTTTACCACAAGATAAAGTCGAAAAGTTGAGTACTAAAATTATCTATCAAGATCTATGAAAAACTAAGAAGCTATCTATCAAGATATATGAAAATACTAAAGATTTCCTCACACCACTCGTGTACTAAAAGAACAACCTTCTAACACCATTAGAAGTTAAAACACTCGTGTGATATCGAATGTTACTAAAAGCAGACTCAACAACATAAACAGATCTTGATTGATTCTTCAAGAGTTGCATGTTTTTGCGATCGCTTTGTCTCTTCTTTTATAGGCGTTGAGACCTTTTGCATGTCTTGGACCACGATCCGCCCACTAGGCGTTGACTAAGTCGTGGCGATTAATGGCATGACTTGCTCTCGAAAAATAGGAAGCGAATCGACTTAGTCCATTCGATCTCTAGCGATCTGTTTCCGTGTTCTTCAGTGTGTTACTATCGCATCCCGCAAAACATTTCGTAATCTGCACACCAAAGAGAAGAAAAAAGGCAAAACACTACAAAATAACTAACTCCTTATATTAAGGAGACTTAGTCAGAGTTAACAAACTTTAACAATTTTGAGGTCTATTCAAAAAGATGAAAAACTTTGAAAGGTCTGTTACATTTTCATGTCTTGTGGTTTATCCAAGTGCTCGTACTTACATTCAACTATAATGAAAAGTCTATTTCCTATATACCAAAAGTCTGGGTATTCCCGAGGGCCATAGGTCTGAGATTCAAATTTACTAATGCTTCTATATGTATTATTTTGACACACTTGATTTTTAAAGTGTAATTTATATATGTATGTTAAAAATAGATAAATTTTCCTAATTTTAAAAGATTTAAATATAAAAGATACTTATCTTTTATATATATATATATATTAAATTACTAAATTATTCTTAAAATTAATATAAGTAAGGGTATTATAGGTATAATTAAAATTAGATATTTTTTTATAATAGTAATAGATAAATATAATTTATCATATTACACTTTTTGCCTTCAATAAAATATATGAATGGAATAAAATAGACAAACCAAAATTTCTACAATAATATTTTTTGTAATAGGTATAGATATGTAAAAAATACGTAAGTTGTGTCACAATTTTGAAGAATTTAATTCAGGTACTAGATTTTTTATTCTTTTTTTGAGTTTGTCTTTTTTTTGTTGTTCGACCATCACGAAAGTTTTCAACTCTTGCAAAAGAAATAAAATATATTTTCCCTTTGCTATCCATGAGAATTTTCTTATATTTGAATTCAATATAGAGCTTTGTGTTAGATAAACTGGGACGTGATGCAGCTAATGTCATCCTCGATTATCATTCTGTTCAAAAAAATTGTTAAGTGTCATATATGGGGTTCCATTAATTTTTTCTCTTTCGATGCTGCAATCTATTTTATTTTGTAGTTTGTTCCATATTCGAATCGTTAATTGTTTAGATCATTTCAGGATGAAAAATGCTTGTGGATATCAATCGATGGCTGACATCATGTCTTTAACTAGCAACAAGCAATATCTGAGGTTGTTTAGCAGTAGCAACTCTCACTTCCAAATACAATACTCCCAGCAGTAGCAACTCTCACTTCCAAATACAATACTCCCTCCGTCCCCCATATTCCTTCCTAGTTTTCCTTTTTGGGACGTCTCCCAATTTCTTTCCTATCTATTTATGAAAACTATTTTTCCAACTTTATCCTCAATAATATTCTTTATTTACACCTTTTACCACCTATGGTCCACCACTATTTCTCTTTTCTACCCTCAACAACCTATTTATTTACACCTTTTACCACCTATGGCCCACCACTAACTAATTTAATATTACATTAATATAGGACCCATATTCCACTCATAATACACTCAACAACTTTTATTAAAATCCGCACCCCATATTCCTAGGAAGGAATATGGGGGACGGAGGGAGTATATCTTAATTGCTATTTAAGATATATTGAGAAGAGGTCTGAGGTATGTGGTGAAATGCTAATATCTCCTCATTGTTGTCCAAAGGGCAATTACAACATTTTTCTTTCTAGTTTCGATAATTTCTCCTATCAACTAACGGAATGATAACCGTCGTATTACTTTCGTTCAGTTTCCTATCTATCCCACTCATTACGTCTAGTATTGCTTTACTCGGAAGTTTCGAAACTCAGCTAAGAAATTGTCGACATAAATTATAGCCCCAAGCTCGGAGCGGTGTAAGAGGATGTTTGCTAAGCTTATTTAAAGAGCTTATAAAATATTTTCAAGAGCTTATAAGATGTAATATTTCAAGAGCTTATAAGCTTGAAAAAGAATTATGAGTTAAAAAGAGAAAATCATAGTTACATAGAAAAAATTAATTATAGATGAAGTTGATAATGTATATATAAGAAATAATGAATCATAATAAAATTATTTTGATAAGTTCATTGTTGCTTATAATCTTATAAAATAATAAGTTGGGTTTTGCAATGTTTTATAAAGGATTATAAGTTGTTAGAGTTTATTTTTAAAGTTTATAAGTTGTTTAGAAACTTATTTTGTTAAACATGTTTCAAGAACTTATAAATTCCTAAATAACTTATAAGTTGTTTTGAAGAGCTTATAAACGACACTACAAAAAAAATGTCTAGTAGTTACATATTTTTAGTGACACCAAGAGAAATGTTACAAAATTTGTGACATATTTGGATGTGGCAAAATTTAATTACACTAATACATGCATCAATATATTTTTGTTACACATAAAAATATATGTAAATTTTGTTACACTTGAAAATGTAATAAACTTTGCAGAGCGAAGACGAGACTGGTGAAGGAATATTATTCCAATTCAATGGAGGTATTCATTCGTCCATGTTTAATTCGTGTTCTTGGCTTTCATCTCAACTCTTAGTGATCCAAATGTTTCGTCTATCTAGTTGTGTTTTGAGTGAATTTGCGCCTAAATTTCGAGTCTTATCATCCTAGATCTACATCGATGATATGTTTATCTTTAAGTTTTTTTTTTAGCTTAAAGTGTCTTTAAATTCCAAATCTTTATCGAAGCATCTTCAATTCTAAGAGGCACCAGATACATCCGGATGCATGCACCATACATCCGGATGTACTTTTGCCATACTATTATCTGGGTGCGAAATTTTACAATCAACCAAAACATTGTTGCTTCTTAGTTTCATGTAAGTTGTATAATCCTCGTTCTTTATTACATCCGCCATTCTTGACCTTATTTTCTAACATTTTATAAAAACAATCTTGACACAATTGTCTTTGTGTGCTAAGCTATGTGGAGTTAGAGGTGGTGGGAATGTTGCATTTCAGTCAGTATCTTGGCGGTGACGAGGAATTCCTTTGTAATTGCATTTGAATCGGGCGAGAAAGAAACACGACTATCATGCTTGCTAGAACTAGAAGGTTTGCATTCATTGTAATGTAAGTGTCCTATTCTTGATTTTTCTTCACATGGAACACATTACGCTCTTGTTTAACTTGCAAGCCTCGTTGTTACAGTTACACTAGTTGGGCAGACGACGATCTTTGCGGGAACTTGATCGAGCGGTGACCGTATTACAGGAAATGTAACCGTAGACGAGCCTTGATGCAATATTTGTAAGTGCTTACTTCTTGTGGACTAGGCTCCTCTTTTTTTTTACTCCAATTTTCAGTTGTGATCTCATTCCAGAAAACTTTAGTATCATTTCCTTAAAATAAGTAATTAGATTTTCTACTCTGTAAGTATTCTGAAAAACATGTTTATGTGCGGTACTCTTTAATTTTGCACCATCATTTATTATACATCCTTTAACTATGTGATACTCTTTAACTCTATTCTTCTCACTCTGCTTATGTGGTTTTGTGCCAAAATGCAAAAAATAGCAGTCATTAGCGAGTGTTATATCTTGCTCTTCTTCTATATTATTTAAGTACCCTTAAATGTTTGTTTTTTTGTACTCCAATTTTCAGTTGTGTTGTTTAACTTTTTTTCAGATACTCACCAGCCACATTCACCATCAACTTTCATTCTTCCTCCATTGAGATTGTAGGTAATGTTTCTATACACTCAACGTTGTAAACTAATTCTTGTTTCTTGAAAAAAGTTTCAACATTTGATTATTGATAATCGATATTCTTGCTTGGACTTTTGATTTGTCTATTTGTTGCTTTTCCACCAACCAAAACTCAAAATCTACGAAGCCCCTGCTTGTTTAAAGGTTAATAGGTTATCATTCCATCTGCTTTGTTTCTGTGCCAAAACCCCTGTTTTATTCCACCGCTCAAATCTTTGCAGATTTTTAATTGCTGCCGACTTGATCATCCAACCTTTTCTCTTCTCTCTCTTTGTGAACAGGTAAAATTGATGCTTAAACCCTTTTTTAGCTTATAATTTGTAGTTCTTTTTACTGTGTTGCCTCAATTTGGACAAAGATTTCTGGTTCAACTTAGATGCTTTGTTTTGTAGATGAAAATTTGGTACTTAAATCTCCAGGTGCTATTTCTATGTTGCATTTGGAGATTTAAGTACCAAATCTCGATCTTGAACTATGTAATATAGTCATTCGTCGAGCTCATTAAGTTTGGAGTTGAAAATATATATCCATTCTTTAATAGTATTTTCTTGGTTATTTTGTTCATCAATATTGAATATTTTTGTTATTTTTATAGGAGGCGAAAGTGCAAATCTGAGCTTCTCGAATTGAAGTATTCTTTGTGGGGCGGAGAAGATTTTCTTTGTTATGAGTTTTCTTTTGTTATGTTTTTTAATACTTAAATAACTTGTATTAACTTTTACTCATTTCTTATTGGAACATCAAATATTAAATATAATTGTTCTTGTAATGGATTTAATAAAATTGATACTTTAGTTTATCCGTAGCATTGTTTCTAGTAGAGTTTTAGTTGAATTCGATTAACGTCTTGAAAAATTGGCCTAATAAATTTACATTAAAAAATAGTTACTGTTTTACATGTCAAAAATTTAGTTACATTTTGATATGTCACAAAAAATAGTTACATTTTCAAATGTTACAAAAAATAGTTACATCTTCACATTTCACAAAAATAGTTACATATTTATATGTCACAAAAATAGTTACATTTATAAATCTCACTAAATTTTGTGACATACTTTTTTTTTTGTGACATGCATAATAGTTATCCATTCATAAGATGTCAAAAATTTATTTCGTGACATCTATATGTGTCACAATTCTTAAAAAATCATGTAACTATTGGAATATTTTGTTGTAGTGAACTCAACAAAACACCCTCTATATCTAGCTACAGTCAACACGCCATCGACAACAATCGATCTTGCTGCTTAATCCACGAGAGCCGTTCATACTCACGAAAAAAGCTGCATCAACGTTACAGCAAAACCACCCTTGCTGTAAGTCATGCCATCCATTACAAACACGCCGCCGTCTTCCTTCTGGGACACTAGAATACATACCTGGCACTTTGAGCAGCTATCAATTCCATTCTTGCATTAACGGCTACGGTGAATATAGCAAGAGAGGCTGACGATTATCCCAATCTGCCGTATTCCTATCCCTCCACAACTTCCACATAATCATGGTCATCATGGGACTCTTGTATACTGATTATTTAATTAAAACGAGAGGTTAGGCGTGCATAACAAGTAGTCTAAGCTATTACTTTCTAAAAGGCTAATAACACCCAAATATTGCAAGTACTATCTTATATGGTCTTGGAAATTCAAAGATTTTTGTATAAGCCCTTTGTTATCATAGGTAATCCTAACCTTTTTTCCACGAACGGTGACAATCAGTTTAGTTGAATATCTCGTTTCATTACCTAATAGTGTTGTAAACAATTGAGATGGAGCTACTATTTCTTTCCTGGAAAGTCTGCCTATTATATGGTATGGTAACTACTTACACGCCATTATCTGATGACATGCGACAAGGAAAAATCATGAGATCAACTTTCTGAGTCTGGCGGAATGCAATTTTAATGCCCTTGGTTCCAGAGCCCCTATATATAGCACTTTAATAATCAGGAATTATGACTTGAAAAACAACCACACTAGCTGCCAATTTCCAAATTTAATACCGAATAAGACAACTAAAACACAAACAAATGATCATTTAGATTTATCAGTCACCACAACACAGAAGCGCAAAGTTTAAATAGGAAAATGTTACACACTTCAAAGTTTTTCACCTCGAACTTAAATGAAAACGAATTTATTTGAATAAAGCGCAAGACCAATCACACTAGCTCAACATCCGTATTGATGAACTTGATCTCGCTGTGTAATTTGAACAGTTCCCTGCACGGATGAAGAAGTCTTTACCAATGAGATTTAAAGAATATTAATTGAACTCTTATGCTCATTGAAACATTTAACAAGTCTTAAATGGAAATGTTGAGAAGATTATCTGAAACTTACCTGACATGATGTTACTTCCAAGCTCAATCACTTGGTCGCACATGCAGGACCTACGATGAGATTGAATGGTACCGCAAATTTGCCTTTTGGTTTTCCCTTCTTTGCTTCTTCTTCAATTTTCTTGGCAGACTGAACTACAGAAAGGCGAACACTATCTATTTCCAGTTTCTCAAGATTTACTCCCAGGCACTCCGGAATTTCTTTAAGGTATTCACAGTTCTTAACCACAAGAATCTTGAGTTTAGGAAAAGAGTCGGTTGAGGCTTCCCAAACAACTAAATTTGTGTTCACAATGAGCAAGAGTTGGAGATTAGGAAAGTTGTCACAACCAAGAATCCACGACACTCCAACGAATGCATTGTCTTTCAACTTAAGGGCCTCGAGGCTTTTGATCATTGCCAACGTGCATATGTGCTGCCAACTGAGGAATGTATTTGTTAATGTCAGCCTCTTGAGATATGGCGGGAAACATGGAGGAAGACTGTGCAGCATATCTTCAGATGCCCGTTCAGAAGTTACAGTATTCTCCAGTTTCAACTTTTCAAGGAGATGCAAGTTTTGTAGGAACTCACTTTTGAAAATACTGGCCAATTTACCAGAAATCCCCAAGGTCCTGAGGTTCTTAGCCTTTTCAGCGACGGCATCTGTGCAAGATTCGGGCGCCAATCTATTCAACGTATGAAGGTTCTGCCCTGCTTGGCCTTTCCATGTACTGTCTAGGAGAATAGCCGCTCTCGTCTTGAGATACCTCAGCCGCACCATTGTCCACATATTTGCTTTCATTTCAATGGAGCGAGACTTAGTCACGACTACAAGAGATTGTAGGTTCCATAGCTGGGTGATTGGTTGTGGAAGAATTTTGAGAGTTTCAATATATAGGGTTAGGTACCTAAGATGAACTAGTTTGGTAACATTCGGTGGAAATTGGTCAAATTTGACGCACTTGGACTCGAGAATCCTAAGCTTTTGGAAACCATCTGGTATAGCTGATACGTATTGTGCCTCCAACTCGAGAGGATGCTCGTAGAAACACAAGAACGAACGAACGTGCGGACCAGATGGGTTTTCAGACAGGAACTTAGAGAGAGCCGAGCGGAAACAAAGACGACGAGATTTTTCCAACTCACAAGGTTCAAGTTCTCCTGTATTGGATGTTTTAATCTCCTGAAATATATTCTCCTTCTTAGATATGTGTATGCAGAATGCACGTATCATATCATGAACCCGGCATGTTTTAACTTTCCCCATGTGATTAGTTTTCTCAACCTTCAACAAGTTCCTACAAATGAGATCATTCATATTCCATTCCGCACTTTCCTCCAAGCTTCTTCCGTTTCTCGGCAGTACAAATCCTTCTGAAATCCACAGCCCGCACAACATCTTAGCTGGAATCTCATAATCTTCAGGAAATACACCCAAGAAAACAAAACATTCTCTCAGGTCATCTGGCAGTCTTTGGTAACTCAGCTCTACAACTTCTGTTATGCGCTGCGCCCTGTCACTTTGTAAGGCCCCACTCACATTTTTCGCCACCATCTCCCATTCACTCCCAACCGTCCATGGAGATTTAGTGAGTAGGTCCTGGAGGATGCCACCGATCAAAACTATCGTCAATGGCACTCCATCACACTTGGTGGCTATAAGGTACCCGGTGCCCCTTAAGTCGGACGGGCAATTTTCTAAATTCCCAACCACCTCATACTGGAGGAGCGTCCAACTTTCATCGACACACAGGAATTTCAGTTCGTGGGGAGCTCTATGAACTCGTGCTATGGCTCCGACGTTTGTTTCTCGGGTGGTTATGAGGACTTTACCCTCCCCAGTGTCTACAGGCAGCACCTCCTTGATATTGTTCCATGCATCCACACTCCAGACGTCGTCGAAGACTAACAAGAATTTCTCTTTCTCCAGACACGCGTGAACTGTTTGAGCCAGCTCGTTTAATTTGAGGCTGGACGTGTCTAGGCTGGGAATCAACTTTTGCAGGATTTCGAGGAAAACGTCCTTGATGTTGAACACTTGAGAGATGTTTACCCAAATGCGAATGGGAAAATGATATTCGATTTCTTTGCTATGATAAATCTTCCATGCCAATGTTGTCTTTCCCTGTCCAGGTATGCCCACGATCGAGATCACGTCGAGTCCGTTTGTTGTTTCCTTGAGATAGCCAGTTATGGTAGCCTCCTCTTGTTCAAACCCTACTACTCTGTTTTGCCTGATTGGTGTATCCTGTGTCAATGTTACAAAAAGTAAGCATTGGAGCGTCGTACCAATTTAAATAAGGACACGAATGAGGGATACCTGTATCATGCATGCACTATTTTGTGCAAACCGGATCCTCTCTATGATGGAGTAATATTTTGTGCATGTATAGAAAATAATTAATAATGTTCATAACCAAAATTTGATGGATTTTAAAATTTCTTGATACGTAGGTATAATAGGAGATGTACATTTTATATGCAAATACTCAATCTATATACTTTCCTGTGATATATACTATATAATTTGCATTATAAAATATAATATGTATTCTTGGAAGTATACAATATTAAAAAACATATTGAAATATTAGAAAATAATATATTGTAATAATATCACTTAATTGAATAATGAATTCCGTGTGTATTTCTCTATTTATTTGTCTCTCTTGTATATACACTAACTAGTACTCAATGCATGCGTGTTAAAAAGAATGAAACCTAATTTAATCCTCTCAACATAGATGTTTATTTAATTGAACTACTCCGACGAAAATTATGTGACCGCTTGCCTTATTTTAACTTTTCTATGAATAATTTATGTATACTTTTTAAGTATGTTTTATATACTCCCACCATTTCACAATTTTCTTTCTGATTTTATTGTTTGGTACGTCCCCCAAACTTCTTCATATGAAAAATATCCCAAAAAATATTTCATATTTATTACCCTTAACAACATCCTTTATTTACACTTTTTATCACTCATGGTCCACCAATATCTCATTTTTTTTATCTTCAACGCCATCTTTTATTTACACATTTTACTAGTCATGGTCCACCACTAATTAATTTAAAACAACATTAATATAGGATCCTTACTTCACTCACAATATACTCAACAACTTTTATTAAAATTTATACTAAAGATTCTCATAAATGAAAATAGGGGACGAAGAGAGTGTATATTTATAGATTAATTTTATCTTCATGAAGAAAAAAAGTTGCGACTGTTCAATTTTATAAATCCTAAAATGATATAATCATACATCAAATTTATTTTTATTTTTCCTTTTTCTGTTATTTTTTGTTTTATTGGTTATTCTTTATTTTGTTTTGTCCGTTTATACATATTTTTTGTTGTGTGAACCTTTTTATTCTTTTTGATAATTAATCATGTGAATTTTCTAAACTTGTGTTTTCAAATAATTACAAAACGTACTTTTGACTTCAACTAAATTAAAATAAAAGTACATCTAATTTATAATTAGAAAATTGAAAATATAACATGTTGAAAATATAATTTTGAAACTCAACTATAAGAATATACATTAAATGACAAATCTAAAGCTGGCTATCAATTTGAAAAATGTGGAGAATGCATGGAACCATAGAGGTGGCTGGAGTATTTTATTTGACCTTTTTTTTATGAGGGGAAAGAGGGACAGTAAAGATTGAGCCAGTGACCTCACTTTTTACACAAATGAGTACTATCGTTTGGATCTCCTAGTCCTAGAAGAGATTTATTACTTTTATATTGAATTTTTAATCTATTTAAAATTATTTTTGAATAGCTAAAATATGCATATTTTTATCTCAGTCTTTATAAATATTAGTATATATATTAATAACGGCAATTAACAAGAAAATATTATGTAAGTAGAATTCAATTGAATTTATACATTCGAAAGTGTAGCGAATGTGATTATCAGGTTATATATTCAAAATCCACAACTTTAGGGTGTCATGTGTGTATTCATGACTTATGTATATATAGATATAGATTGTAGTATAAAACTTATACCCAAATATATCATCAAAGAAATTTATGGATTGATCTGAATAGACTAACAATTCAATAGAGTTAAGTTCGATATTTTCTAATTAGAAAATAATATCAACTCGAATGATCAGAATTAAATAGCTCGACAGCCCGATAGGTTGGCCCAAAAATAGTTTGAACCCGGACGGATTGGCTCGAATCTTTGTTATATGATTTCAAATTTCGTTACTTGTTTTTGAAAATTAATATAATAAGTTTTTTTTGAAATACTTATGAAATATATTTTGATTTAATATTCGAAATTATCATATTATTTTTTATCTTTTTATTCAAATATTTAATAAAAAAAGATTTATTATAAATATATAATTATCAAGAAAAATATATATAAATTAATTTTAAACTTTTGGCTCGATTAACTTGAAATCCGCAAATTAAATTAGAATTGAAAATTTTTTATCTGAAAAAATATCAATCCGATGACTCCAATCGACTCCGACAATGAGTGGATTGACCAGAATCCAGATGGATTGACATCCCTAGGTACTACGAATCCCAACTTCCCAATTGCTCCATATTTCTGTGATAAATCTAATCGAAGAAAATAAAAATAAAAATAAAAATTGCATATGTTTACCTCTTTTGAGTGAATCGACGTATCTTCCACGCCTCCAGATTTAAAATCAAACTGATCAAATTTGTCAAGCAATGGTAGCACTTTGTCTACTCTGATGGACTTGACCGCCTTCGCGAGTCTGGTACTTTTAAAACCGAGACGGTGCCGTAGGGATTTCTTGGCCTTGGCTTCGATAGCCTTGGTCAAGCATGTGTCTATGATGTCCTCCACCTCGTTCACCGCATCCCTTACTTGACCCTCCAGTGCCCTCAACAGAGGTTCCGTATTCTTCTTTACCGCCGTCTGCTTGAGAAAAGCCTTGAGTAAAGCAAGTTCGTTCTTCAGCTGCTCAAACTCAGTCTCCGCTCCGGAGATTAGATCCGCGTACCCTACCACTACCTCCTTCACTTGCTCCAGCAAGAATGTCACTGCAGCCTCCCCCATCTGAATTCTCAGAGAGAGAGAGAGAGATGGATCGAGAGAGAGGCTCAGCCGCTCAGAGGGAGGTGAGCTTTTGGAAGATGGATAGATGTGTAGTTATTGAAGTCAACACTATCGACGATTTACTGTAGATGAGGTTTTGGCCCTACATGTGAATGATTGATATTTTAATAGGCAAGTTCATGTTTTATAAGTTAGTTCCAAAACTACTTAGTAAACCAATTATATTAAGTATATGAGGACCAAGTTTTATATCTTTAGCCATAGGTAGTTGTGAAATTAGGAATACAACTTAAATCAAATGAGAAAATTACCTAATTTTTCGATTTCTCCGTCAGATTATCAAAATAATTTCCCGATTATTAGATCGCACAGTAATGGCTCATTAGATTTGTACGAGAGATTATTAAAGTTTATTTTATGTTGTAGCAAAAGCCAGATTTTTTTCTGGGTGATGATCCTTTTGGGCAATGTTTGGATTTCGATATTATTTTTTTTCCGCGTCAATTATACATCGAAAAAGTCCTAAACTAAATTCATGAGGGGTTTTCATATAATAACACATGCAGTATATTTAATTAATTACGACCGTGACATGATTTTTTAAGGTGAAAATAGTTTTATGTGCAAAGACTTAATATAATAAGATTGTAAAAATCTATAATTCGTTGTAGCAACTGCTAGTTTTATTGTACATGTAATTTTTTCTCTATACCCAAACAAAACGTGAATAAAATTTCATAAGATCATATTTAATGTCCATAAACGATTACACCACACTTAGGTTGGTCCCTCTTTTATTAAGACTAATAGAGAATACATGTGTTGTATGTATAATATTTCATTTAACATGATAAATCTATAATTAAAAATATTATATAATATTACATAATAATTTTAAATTGGCAAAAAGTAAGAGGTTTGTGACACAATTAACCATCAATATTTTATTCAATTCCTTGTAGTATTGTAGTCTCCAATTTAATTTTAATTTTATCTTAGAGTTATTTGCATGTAAATTATTGAACTTTTAGCAATTTCTAGTTTTGCATATCAACTTTAAAATCTACGCATTAATTATTGAACTTTTGATTTTCCAAACGTTGTCGGATTCTGACAAAACATAATGCTGACAAGTCGTAAACGTGACATAATTATGATCACGTTGCATAATTATGCTCACATGGCACGAAAAGTATTTGCCTGTAAATTACTGAACTTTCACTCATTTTTGGTTTTGCATACCAACTTTAAAAACTGTGTAATAATTAATAAACTTTTGATTTGATCTAATTTTGCAAACGTTGTCGGATTACGGCGAAACATAATGCTGACATGTTGTAAATGTGACATAATGATCGTGTGACATAATTATGTTAACATGAAAATATAAGTACTCGTGTGTGTGTCGAAAGTATAAAGATACAAAATTTTGAAAAAATATAAATGAAATTGTAAAGATAGGGGATTCATTACGATTTCTCTATGTGATACATACAAGAAACCAATTTCCCTATTTTTGCTCTCTATTTCTGGTGAAACATAGCCGTCGAATTTTTTTTAATCTCGATCGTAACATATGAGTGATGTAGAAGAGTTGGTGGTGGCCTTGCTGCTGACAACCACCGAGGATGTCGATTTAAATCCACAGAGGTGTGGTAGCTATGAGTCACTTATCCCTCAAATTCAACATAATTTTCCAAATTTTTCCATCGGATTCAACAAAAAAATTCTCTCAAACTTTGCCCTATTTAGCGTAGGGAGAATTTTGTAAGCTTACTATATACATAGTGGAAGATTTTCAGACTATGGTCTCGTGGTTTTTCTTAATTTGGGGTTTTTCACGTAAAAAGTCTTGTCTTGTCTCACATTTTTTTATTTTTGCACCAAATTTGTTTTCTTGGTTTGGTCCTTTTTTTAAATATAATAAAAGGAAAAATAATTATCATGGTTCCGTTGTGCAAGTGTCATTTACTTCTAACACTCCTTGATACATTCAACCACTTTTCCCAACAAGTGGTATCCGAGCCACTTTGGTTCTGAGACATATTAAAAATTGATGAATCGTCATCTTTTGGTGGTATGTTCAAATTGAGCGGAGCAAATTACTTAATTTGGAAGCCGACCATGTTGGATCTTCTCTATTGTAAGGACTTGTATTTACCTTTACATGGAGATGATGCCAAACCAAATGATATGAGTGATGATGAATGAATGATAATGCACAGAAAAATAGTTGTTTACATCTAGTGCTTCATTGAACATAGTATCTTCCACCATTTTTCTAATGAGAAAAAGGTTGGCGATCTTTGGAAGAAAATGGAAGCTATGTTTGAAAAGGAAAAATGCTTTAAACAAAGCTTCCATAATCAGAATCGTCTGATTGCGATATACAGAGGGTGCCAACATGACAGAGCATTTAAATGCATATCAGGGTCTTATCAACCAATTCATCACCATGAACATTCTCTTGATGATTAAGTGATAGCTTTATTGCTACTAAGTTCGTTGTCGGATAGTTGGGACACTCTTGTAGTGTCATTTAAGCAACTCGGCTACAAGCGGAGCACTGACCTTGCAAATGGTCAAAGATTGTCTTCTTAATGAATAATCCAAAAAAAAAAATGAGCAAGAACATTCTTCTGAGACTAAGGTGATGGTTGCTGAAAATAATGATTGAAGGAGAAGTGAAAATAAAAGTTCTTAACATACGAGAGACAAACTAAGGCAAAGCTAAACATAGAAAACACTACAAATATCATTATTGTGGTGGTCCAAACCACTACGAGAGAGACTGCAGAAAAAAAAAAGATAACAAACGCGTGGAAATAATGAAAATGTTGAGAAAGACATAACAACAATTGCAATTGATGGCGACATTTTCATAGTTTGCGAGGATGCTTGCGTGAGTTTGTCATGCCAACAAACAGACTGGATTATTGATTCGGGTACATCATATCATATTTTCTCATATCGTGATATGTTTGCATCCTACACCCATGGCAGCTCTGGGAAAGTCAGAATGACCAATCATGGTGTAACAGAAGTTGTTAGTATATGAGACATTGTCTTGCTTACTAATACAGGAAGCTTATCTCAAAATATGTCTGACATGTTTCTGATATCAGACTAAATATCATTTTCACTGGTAAACTCAACTATGAGGGTTACATCAACCATTTCGGCGAAAGAAAATATAAGCTAATCATAGGCTCCCTTACCGCAGCAAAAGGTGGAAAGAAAAATTATCTCTACTTTATGCGTGCAATGTTGTCCAATGTAGAGGTGAACGCAGTCGTCAAAAATTTCTCCATTGAGATATGGCATAAAAGGCTGGGACATCCGAGCCAGAAAAGTCTGGAGATCCTGGCTAGAAGAAGCCTCATCCCCGAGGTAAAAAGAATGCGCTTGAAAACCTGTGTTGATTGCTTGGCTGGAAAACACCACAAAGTTGCAGTCAAAAGCTTCTCTTCCGGCAAATAAGAGCTCAACCTCTTGATTTGGTGCACATTGATTCGTGCTACATGAAAGACAGAACTTTTGGTGGCGTAATATATTTCGTCACTTTCATTGACGATTTTTCAAGAAAAATCTGTTGTTTTGCTTTGAAAACCAATGACAAAACGTTGGAGGTCTTTAAGAATTTTCAAGCTAAAGTTGAGAGAGAAACGGGAAGGAAACTAAAGTGTGCTCGTACAGACAATGACGGTGACTACCAATGCCCGTTTGAGCAACACTGCAGGAACCATGGTATCAAGCTTGAGAAAAATGTCCGAAAGACCCCTCAACATAATGGCGTGGCAGAGAGGATGAACATAACCGTTTGTGAAAAAAATCAAATGCATGTTACTCCACATTGCCTAAATTCTTTTGGGGTAAAGCTATGAGGACTGCAGCTGACTTGATCAACCTTTCTCCATCAACTCCTCCGGGTGGTGATATTCCAGATAGAGTTTGGTTCGAAAAAAGACGTGTCTTACAAACACTTGAGAGTGTTTGGTTGTAGGGTTTTCGTGCACATTTCAAAAGATGAAAGATCCAAGCTTGATGATAAAACCAAACGATGTATCTTCTTGGGATATGCCCATGAAGAGTTTGGTTACAGATTATGGGACCCAGTTAACAGGAAAGTAATCATAAGCAGGGATGTCGTATTCCATGAAGACCAAGTTCTTGATGATATAAAGGAAAACCTTGAATCAAATTCAGAAGTTCCTATCAACTTAGATCTAGTTCCTTCGTCGACACTCCAGGATTACGGGAAAGATATCCACTCGGAGCATGGCGATTCGGTTGACGATGTGGTGGGTGACGATCAGATTTCACCTACATAAGATGAGGTCCCTTCGGTCAGAAGGTAGTCCACAGAAAGATAACTTTCTATCAGATACAACCCACATGAGTATGTAATGCTCACTGATAGATGAGAGCCATAGATTTTTGCAAAAGCCATGACACATGACTGACACTGTCGTTTAGCGTTCAAAATAAATTTATAACCTATTGCCCATCACAGCGTAGCCGGCGATAAGTATAGGGTCGATCCACGAGGAGTTGGTGTAGCAATCTCGATGTCACGATGTCACTTAAAAGGATGAGAGTGGTGTAATTATCTTGATCACTATAGGTATGGCTAAAGTAACACGAAACAAACTCGAAGGGAATATCAAATATTAAGGCAGAGTCGGCTTGGGCAACAACCGTGAAGGCGATTAATACTCGATCCTAGGTGCAAGGTTTTCACTACATGACATGCATCAACCGGTTATAAGAGACATACGTCGTGACCCGTTGTCACGCATCACGCCCACGACGCACCCTCCAAGTCTATCCTTTACGTGTAAAGAAGGCAAAGGACACCCTATGCAAACTATCTAACCCGTAATGCCCATGCACGAGGACACCTCAAGACATGCGGACCTCTGACGGCGTTATGATCTAGATGGACCGGTATTGGCAAAGGCGGTGCTAGGACTACTCCAACTCGCCCACACCGGTCGTACTATTTGGGGTGCGGGACACCGACACCTTAATCCAATTATTACTTGCAACCTCCCTTACCCACTATGTTATTTGCAACTAACACACCGAGCTAGGTTAAGTTATATATTGCCGGGACCTAGTGCTTGGGAACACACGCATGCGGATCGTAATGCCTTACTTAGACCTCTCGAGTTATATTAATCATGCTTCACCGTTATGCCCAAACCGAATAAAGACTTAGCTAGACATAAAATAAATAAACATGCAATGATTAATTGAAACCATAATTAAGCGGAACCAACTTACTATTAATTGAGCGAAATAGAAGCAGAAGCCCAAAGTGCCGCCGCAAAACATCTGAATAGCTAATAAAAGTGTTTGCCCGAAGGGACTTAATGTATGTGGTCTTTGGATGAATTTGATAATGAGAGTGAGAGTTGGAGCGGAAGAGACGCAAGTCGCGCCTTCATCCATATATATAGGCTAGAGATCGGCGATGGTTTATGGCCCATGGGGTGGACAATCTGGTAGGTTTTCCTTGTTGATCGGCGCTCTTTCCTTGCCCAGACGGATCCGAGGCGATCTCCTCCGGATATCATGAGATTCGATGTCGGTAGCATCCTTTCCGGATTTAGCGAGATTCGCCCGGATCTCGCGTATCTTGCCCATTAGCCTCCCTCCGCCTTCCTCGCCTCCTTCTTCTGGTCTCGCTCGCCTTCTTCACTTCCGCTTGCCCATTAGCCTACCCTTACGGAGATTGAACATGCGGTGCGTAAGGAGGTCATGCCGTGAACGGAACGACATCGGAGTTTGAAGCCCAGTGTGAGCTAAGCTCCTTGTGCCCTCGAGGTGCATCGTATCTCTATTCACCCGCCAAGCAAGTTCCACTCCTTCACCCATTTACGCCTCGCCTTGTTCCTGCAGACCAATGTGTCCTTCCGGACACAAAACACAACAAGAAAGACACAAAGACTCGATCTAGACCTAGACAAGACACGTAAAAGAGCACAAAACTTGGGCTCGTCACACACACACTTTAAACATGCTTGTCCTCAAGCATGCACGCTGCAATTGCCCAAGACAAAAGAAAGAAAGAAAAGACTCAAAACAGAAAAGGGTTAGCACATTTCCACCAGCAGGATATCTCGGCCAATATAAGCTTTATCAGAACAAACTAGCAATTCAAGTAGACTCCATTCAAGCAATGACCATCAAACAAGTCAAAATACGAATTTGAGCATATTGGGCATTTTCCTTACCAACACTCTGCACTCTTGTGTATAGGCTAGTGTGTACGCTCAGGACATCTTTCATTTCGACTATGCCATAGGCTTGCGTGCTCTCTACCATCTCCACCATTTAGACAAAGTTTTAAACATTCATCCTTAGGTCTTTTATTTGGTTGTAATAGGGCTTAAGACATAGGTGGGAAATTTTTGGAACGAGGCTAAGGTTCGAGGAATTTATTTTGTCCTCCATGGATTTCCTTTCGCCTTTCTCTTACGGGCCTCAGCACAACCATCTTAGGACTTCATCAATATATATATTCTTTTATTTCAAGTCCTTTTTCTTTCAATTCTGGGTACCTTCTTTTATATTGGGCATTTTGCCCATTTCTTTGAAATTCTGGTAAACCCTTTTTTTCTTGCCCATTACGAGGCTACTGTTCTTCCCTTTGCCCTTCTCTTCTATTAGCTCCTGAGTCTAATTGACCGGGTAGGCTTCTTTTTCCAGGCTAATTTAAGTGAATGAAAGAAATTATTAAGCTCAAGGGGGCTGAACGAGGGATTAACATTAGGTAGGACATTTTTGGCTCAGTGGGCTATTTGAAAGAAAAATATGCCTAAGTCATCTAAATGTTTTAACTAAGTCAATAAGGCCTCGACATAAGAGTGCACGCAAGTTCTAGCAAAAGCCTAATGAAGATGTCAATAATCACACAAGAAAGGAAACTGTGTTGATCAAGATACAACAGTTTAAGCTCAAATCTCACCATGTGTGCTCAAATTCAATTAAATCGTCCTTATTTACATACGGTCATGCTCAAACGAATTCCTAAAACTACTAGCATTATTCACAACAAAGCAAAATACACCAATCAATCCCACCAATTTAAACATGCCAACCGACACAAAAGCGAAAACCCTCCCACTCACACACTGCGTTGAGCAAAGTGGGTAAACAAGGAGGAACACAAACAACAAACAACGAAGCGAATTGAGCAGGTGGGCCCCCACTCACACACTTTGCCTTGGGCAAAGTGGGTCGAGTGAGGACCACTCTCTTAACTCAAACAAACAAAAGACAGGCGCCCCCTTCGCTCACACACTTTGCCTAGGCAAAGTGGGTGAGAAAGGGTTGACCACCAACAACAACAAAACAAAACAAAACAAACAACAAAACAAAAACAAAACAAAAACACAACAAAGCGAAAACAAAAACAAAAGGAGGACAAAGGTCGAGGGCGGATACAGATACCAATCCAAAGGCAAAATAAGTTATCGGGCATCATGGGTCGCTTTCGTTGTTCCTCCATCACGCCAAGCGGGCTTTAATGTCTCATCTTCTTCCTTGCTATCAGGAGGTTCGCGTAATTATACCAACACAAGACCACACGCAAAACAAGGGCAAAGCCAAATAAAAACAAAAGAGAAAACAACAACGAAAGCAAATAAAAATACCAGGTTGCCTCCTGGCCAGCGCCTTGGTTATCGTCGTGGCTCGACCCGACCTCTTTATTACTCTTCCCCGTCGAGGCCTTGCACTCGATGCAATTCCCCTGGATCTATCTCGTGATGCCCATAGTAAGCCTTCAGACGTTGTCCATTGACCTTGAAGGTTTTTCTCGTCTTCAGATCTGCGATCTCGATGACTCCATTCGGAAATTGAGTTTTGACTTCATATGGTCCGCACCACTTGCTTGTTAACTCGCCTCGACATCAATTTGAATCGAGGCGGTATAAAAGCACCAATTGCCTCGCTCGAATGACTTGGCTTTGATAAGGCGGTCATGTGCCTTCTTTAATCTTTCTTTATATAGAACGGCATTGTCATAGGCCTCAGCCTTATTTCTTCCATTCTTGGTGAAGCTTTCTAGCTTAGCCATCATGGTCCCAATCAAAGTTGAGCTTGTTCACCGCCCAAAATGCCTTGTGCTCTAGTTCTCACCGGTAAGTGACACATCTTGCGAACACAATTCGGTATGGTGACATGCCCAAGGGGTCTTGTATGCGATTCTATATGCCCATAGCGCGTCGTCAAGACGAGTGCTCGATCCTTACCGTAGGTCCCACTACCTTCCTCAATATAGTCTTGATTATTCGTTGGACAACTCCGCTTGCCCATTAGCTGCGGATGGTAGGTCGTAGTCACACGATGGGTTACCGTATTTCTCGAACAATTTGGTGATAGTAGTGTTGCAAAATGGGTTCCTTGATCGGCGATAATTGCCTTTGTACGCCGAACTGTTGAAGATATTAGCTTTAAGAAAATTTGAAACTACCTTTGAGTCATTAGTGGCACTTGCCTTGGCCTCAACCCATTTGAAACATAATCCATCGCAAGCGGGATGTACGATTGCCCTCGAGCTCGGTAATGGTCCCATAAAGTCCATCCCCATACATCAAAGATTTATTTGGAAGGATATGTATCATGGGCATCTCATTCCTCTTTGTGATATTTCCTTCTGCTGACACTCTTTGCATTGCTTACACACTCATAAGCATCTTTGAATATTGTGGGCGGAAGAATCCATTGTCTAAAACCTTTCTCATTGTCCTCTTGTGCCCAAAGTGACCTCCACATTCTTTGGAGTGTGAGTGATTCAGAATGTCTTTGATCTCAGTTTCGGGCACACATCGTCGCAAAACTTGATCAGCGCACTTTCTCCATAAGTAGGGATCATCCCATATGTAGGTGCGACAGTCTGCCTTGATCTTGTTTCTTTGATAAGTAGTGAGCCCAACAGGGAGTTCTCCAGTGGTTTTGTAATTAACCAAATCTGCATACCATGGCTCGAACTCCGTCGTGCCCTGAATGAAGTACATATGTTCTTCAGGGAAGGTCTCTGCAATGGGCACCGGGTCTTCTCGCTTCAATATCCTACTCAAGTGGTCGGCTACAAGGTTTTGTGCTCCACTCTTGTCTTTAATTTCTACATCGAACTCTTGGAGAAGCAAGATCCATCTGATCAGTCGTGGCTTTGACTCCTTCTTGGCCATTAGGTACCTCAGGGCAGTATGATCGGTGTAGACGATTGTCTTGGCCCGATGAGATATGATCGAAATTTTTCAAAGGCAAAGACGACCGCCAAGAGTTCTTTCTCGGTTGTCTTTGTAGTTGCATTGGGCGGCATTGAGAGTTCTCAAGGCATAGTATATAGCATGACTTTCTTTTCCTCTTCTTTGTTCAAGGCGGCTCCCACGGCGTATCCGCTTGCATCGCACATAACTTCAAACGGCATGCCCCAATCGGGGGTTGAATGATCGGTGCTAAAATTAAGTTATTCTTGAGTTTCAAAAGCTATCTTACATTCTTCATCGAATTCCCATGGTACATCATTACGAGTAGTCGTGTCATGGGGTGGGCGATCTTTGAAGTCCTTCACAAATCTTTCGTAGAACCCAGTGCCCAAGAAAACCTCGCACTTGCTTTCATCGGCTGGATAGGGCAATTTGGCGATGATCTCTACTTTAGCTCTATCTACTTCTATCCTCTTTCGGACACCACGTGCCCAAGAACAATCCTTCTTGTACCATGAAATGACATTTCTCATAATTTAGGATCAAATTCTTTTCGACACATCTCGTAGGACTACCTCCAAATTTGTCAAGCACTCATGAATGATTCCCCATAGACGGTAAAGTCGTCCATAAAGACCTCGATGCATTTCTCTAATAGGTCAGAAGATGCTCATCATGCATCGTTGAAATGTCCAGGGCATTACACAAGCGAAAGGCGTTCTTACGTAGCAAATGTCCCGAATGGGCATGTGAAAGTAGTTTATCCACGATCACCTTGGGCAACCCGGATCTGCATGTAGCACGAGTATCCATCTAAAAATAAAAGAATTTGTTTCATTAACCTTTCCAAAGATCTCGTCAATGAAAGGTAATGGGAAGTGATCTTTTCGGTTACCGTGTTGAGCTTCGATAGTCGATACACATTCTCCAACCTGTTTGGAGTCTCGTTGGGATCGCTCTCCTTTCTCGTTTTCACTACAGAATGCGACTTCTTGGGCACGGCGTGTCTTGGGCTGACCCATTTACCGTCTGACACGGGATATATGATGCCCAAGTCGAGAAGCTTCAAGATCTCCTTCATGACTACCTCCTTCATATTTGGGTTCAACTTCCTTTGTTGATCGCGTCTTGGTTTGGCTTCTTCTTCCATCGAATATTATGAGCATATGGAAGGGCGATGCCCTTGATGTCGCCAATGTCCATCCAATAGCTTCCTTGTATTGCCCAATAACACTTCTCACGCTTCCTCCCGACTCGGCGAGTTTAGCATTGATGATCACGGCAAGGTGTCGTCCTTCCCTAGAAAGATGTACTTGGTGGTGAGGAAGAGTCTTTAGCTCGAGTTTCGATGCTCTCATAAAGGATGGAGCGAGCTTTTCTTCTTCCTTCGACTTGGGCATGTTCGGTATATTGACCACTGAGTCCCTCGGGTTCGCTCCGCAAATAAGCGGGGCCTCCGACATTGCCCATAAGTGTTTCTTCGTGGGCGTCATCCTCCTTAAGACCACTTTGAATTCTCGCATCCAATGGATCTTGTAAACCTATCTCGGGCGGGATGTCTCCACCATGGGTTGATGTGATCAATGAATTCCACGACCTCAATATCAATAGGATGCTCCATGGCCTTGAAGATGTTGAAGGTCGCGTCTCGCCGTCAATTCACATGATAATTTGCCGTGTCGCAATCAATCCTAGTTAAATTTGTCTTCATGAATGGTCGACCCAAGAGCATAATTGAGGATTTGTTACCCATCGTGCCCATATCCAAAACGTAGAAGTCCGGCGGAAATATGAGTTCCTCCACTTTGACCAATCGTCTTGATGATTCCTTCCGGATAGGCGTTGGACACATCTCGCTAATTGAATAACCACTCGTGTTGGCTTGAGGTTCCCACCTTTAATTCATTGAACATTGACAAGGGCATGGCGTTTATAGATGCCCCAAATCCGGCATAGCCCTTTCGATCCTCGTATTGCCTATTACGCAGGGAATGAAAACATCCACGGATCTCCACACTTCTCGGGCAATTTCACTGCAGATTGCGGATACATTCTCTCCACTGGAATTTTGCATCATCTTTGTATTTCACCTTTCGTGCATAATTCTTTCATGAACTTTGCCCGTTTGGCATCGTGCCCGGAGCGATGATGAGCGGTATATTAATTTCCACCTTTCGAAACACGCGATACATCTCGCTCATTTCTTCCTCTCTTACGTTCTTGCCAATCTGCACGGAAAGGAGGTAAAACCTTAGGATTTGGTTTGACATAGATTGGCTCAATGATTGTCTCTTCTTTTACATCTTTTCCTTGGGCAGTTCCTCTTGATCATTGTCATCTTGACCATTGTGTTCAGTGAGATCTTCCACTTCAGGCATGTCTGCGTCGTCCTTAGGCATGAAAACTTTCTCTGGTAGTTTCTTCCCACTTCTTAGGGCTCTGACATTCGATTGGGCTAACTCGTTTACCTCTACTTGAGGAGGTAAATTTCCTTGCTTCTTCTCAAGACGCGTTACGGCTGCCGTCAATTGGGAAACTTGGTTCCCAAGGCTCTGGAGGGCTCCCCTTGTCTCGACCTTGAATTTCTCGTTCTCTTGTTGAGCCTTCACATTTTCTCGTGCCATAGTGTGCACAAGTTCAGCCAACGATGGTCCACCGCTTTGGTCACGCTGATTATTCTTGTATTGCTGTTGTTGTCCTGCCCGCCTCCGTCTGCTTTGTTGTTGTTGCCCCTCTTTGGTTGTTAGACCACCTAAAATTTTCGTGGTTCCTCCATCCTGGGTTGTAGGTCTGAGAGTTTGGATCATATCTCCTCTGCTCATATTGCCCATTACCATTCTAACCCATTGCATTGACTTCTTCTTCTTCAAACAGTGTGGGGCATTGATCCGTGTGATGTGTCACGGCAACGCATATTTGGCAAACTTTAGCTTTCTTTTGCCCTTGCCACGGTCCGGTCACGGTCTGTGTTGGTTATGAACTTGTCGAGCAGTTCTGAGTTTATCGGCTTGGTCTCCACGGTTGAAGAAGTAGCGGTGGCTTGCCTCGGAACTTCTCCTCCTTCGTCTCTATTTTCTTCGGCCATCTCAACCAACAGTCTAAAGGCCTCCCTAGGAACTTTATTCAGTATTGATCCTCCACAAGCTGCATTCACCCAAATTTTCTCTGTTGCCCTCAACCCGGCCATGAAATATTGGATCAGATCATGATCTGGAATTTGATGTTGAGGCATTTCGCTGCAATTTGTTTAAACCTTCCCAATAATCATAAAGGTCTCTCCGTGCCCATTTTGATCTTGCTTATCCTTTTCCTCATGTTACGAATACGGGCGGCGGAAAGTACTTCTCGAGGAACACGGTGAAGTTGTGCCCATGTGGTCACACTTCCAACGGCAAGTGTGAGCCGTTCTCTTGCCCCATCATGCAGAGAGAGGGAATGACACTAATCTCACATACTCTCCAAGGTTTTCATTGGCGCGAATAGTCCCACACGCCATCTCGAAATCTTGTAAATGTTTTGTGGATCCTCCCGAGCATGTCATCGAATCGGGGAGGATTTGGATGAAGGAATGCTTCATCTCCCGTTGCCATTGATCGCGGGCAAAGTGATGCCCGTTGGCCTCGAGTTACGGTTGTTAGGAACATCATTTCCTTAATGTCCGCTTACTTGCGGTTGTTCACCCATCGTATTGCCCTCGGGTTCTCTTACGGATTAGGCGCCTCGCGACTTGTCGTGCCCTCCGTCTTCGCCGCTTCTCCTCCGCCTTGCGTGCTTTTCGATCTCGGGATCGTACAAAAGTCCTCCGTTCTCTCCTGCAAGGTTAGGTCGTAGCATACAATAAAGAAAGCAATATAAATTCAAGAAATAGAGATACTCTTGGAATGCGCAACTCTCAACAACGGCGCTTGATTACGACATCGTCGTTTAGCGTTCAAAATAAATTTATAACCTATTGCCCATCACAGGCGTAGCCGGCGATAAGTATAGGGTCAATCCTACGAGGAGTTGGTGTAGCAATCTCGATGTCACGATGTCACTTAAAAGGATGAGAGTGGTGTAATTATCTTGATCACTATAGGCATGGCTAAAGTAACACGAAACAAACTCAAGGAATATCAAATATTAAGGCGAGTCGGCTTGGGCAACAACCGTGAAGGCGATTAATACTCGGTCCTAGGTGCAAAGGTTTTCACTACATGACATGCATCAACCGGTTATAAGAGACATCGTCGTGACCACATTGTCGCGTCACGCCCACGACGCACCCCTCCAAGTCTATCCTTTCGTGTAAAGAAGGCGAGGACACCCTATGCAAACTATCTAACCCGTAATGCCCACGCACGAGGACACCTCAAGACATGCGAGACCTACGAGCGTTATGATCTAGACGGACCGGTATTGGCAAAGGCGGTGCTAGGACTACTCCAACTCGCCCACACCAGTCGTACTATTTGGGGTGCGGGACACCCGACACCTTAATCCAATTATTACTTGCAACCCTCCCTTACCCACTATGTTATTTGCAACTAACACACCGAGCTAGGTTAAGTTATATATTGCCCAGGACCTAGTGCTTCGGGAACACACGCATGCAGATCGTAATGCCCTACTTAGACCTCTCGAGTTATATTAATCATGCTTCACTTCGTTATGCCCAAACCAGAATAAAGACTTAGCTAGATATAAAATAAATAAACATGCAACAGTTAATTGAAACCATAATTAAACGGAACCAACTTACTATTAATTGAACGAAATAGAAACGGCAAGCCCAAAGTGCCACCGCAAAACATCTGAATAGCAAATAAAAGTGTTTGCCAGAAGGACTTAATGTATGTGGTCTTCTTTGGATGAATTTGATAATGAGTGAGAGTTGGAACACGGAAGAGACGCACAAGTCGCGCCTTCATCCATATATATAGGCTGAGAGATCGGTGATGGTTTATGGCCCGTGGGCTGGACAATCTGGTAGGTTTTCCTTGTTGATCGGCTCTCTTTCCTTGCCCAGACGGATCCGAGGCGATCTCCTCCGGATATCATGAGATTCGGTGTCGTAGCGCATCCTTTCCGGTTAGCGAGATTCGCCCGGATCTCGCGTATCTTGCCCATTAGCTCTTCCTCGCCTTCTCTTGCCTCCTTCTTCTTGGTCTCGCTCGCCGCCTTCACTTCCGCTTGCCCATTAGCCTACCCTTACGGAGATTGAACTTGTGTGGTGCAGAAGGAGGTCACGCCGTGAAACGGAACAGCTCTTGGAGTTTGAAGCCCGGTGTGAGCTAAGCTCCTTGTGCCCTCGAGGTGCATCGATCTCTATTCACCCGCCAAGCAAGTTCCACTCCTTCTTGCCCATTTCGCCTGCCTTGTTCCTGCGGACCAATGTGTCCTCCCGCACACAAAACACAACAAGAAAGACACAAAAGACTCGATCTAGACCTAGACAAGACACGTAAAAGAGCACAAAACTTGGGCTCGTCAATGACCAAAAAGAAAAGTGGTTAGAAGCCATGAAGGAGGAGATGAACTCCTTACAAGAAAATCACACCTATGACTTAGTGAAGTTGCCAACTGACAAGAGACCACTGAGAAATAGGTCTACAGATTGAAAGCTGAAGAGAATAGCTCTCAACTAAGGTACAAGGGGACACTGGTTGTGAAGGGTTTTAGTCAGAGAAATGGTGTTGATTTTGAAGAGATTTTTTTACCAGTGGTAAAAATGTCTTCAATTAGAGTTGTGCTTGCGATTGTTGCCAGTTCCGACATGGAGATCGAGAAACTTAATGTGAAGACTGCATTTCTGCATGGAGATTTGGACAAAAAAATCTACATGAGCCAACCTGAAGCTTTCGAAGTCAAAGAAAAAGAGAACCTTGTATACTTGAAGAAGAGCTTGTATGACTTGAAACAAGCTCCTAGACTATGGTACATAAAGTTTGAGTCATTCATGTCAACCCATGGCTACAACATGACCACCTCATATCATTGTGTTTTCTTCAAGAAGTTCACAGGGGGTGAGTTTATCATACTATTAGTCTACATTGACGACATGTTGATTGTCGGCCATGATGCTAGCAAAATTGATAAGAAGAAGAAAGAGCTAAGAAAGTCTTTTGCGATGAAAGACTTAGGCGGAGCTAAGTAAATCCTTAGAATAAAGATCTTCAGGGATAGGAATAGCAAGAGGCTCTGGTTATCTCAAGAACAGTATATGGAGAAAGTTCTTGAAAGATTCAGCATGAGTAAGTCGAAGCCAGTCACCACTCCGCTTGTGGGTCACATGAAGTGTTTGGTATGATTTTGTGCTGATTCTTGGTTCTGTTTTACATATCTGTTTTAGTGTTTTGTCCTATTTATGCCATTAGTTCGATTATTATTTATTGATTCGGACTTACTTGGTTCATTTCAATGTTTTGCAGAAAATCAACATTAAATAGGATGAAATGAATCTTCCAATGGTCAATTATGATGAAGAGCATCTCGATAGGAGTTCGTGGCGAAAACCCTGCGTAAATCGGAGTTCAACGCGAGAGAGCGGGCGAACGTCAAAGTCGTGCATGGCACCCGTCGCAGATGGCCCGCGCCGCAGACGTCCGCGACGCCCACGCCTGCGTGCCAGCCCCTCACACCCAGCGCCCGTCGAAAGCCTGCCGCCGCCCATCTTGCGGCGCACTCGGCCTGCGCGCGCGCTCGGCCGCCGCGCCGACGCGACGCCGCCCGCCGCGCGCCAAGACCGCACGCCGAAGCGCCCGCGCCGAAGCGCCAGCCACTAATTTGAGCCGGCCATGGGCAGCGCGCTTCGCCACCCGCCTCTATCACCTAGCGCCCAGCGCGCCCGCCTACCAGCTGCGTTCCGTCGCCGCCGACATCCACCCGCCTGGAGCCGGCGCCCGTCCATCGCGCCGTCTTCGCCCCTCCAGCGCCCCTGGCACCAACCGCGCCACCCTCGCCGCCCGTGCGCCCCAGCACGCAATCTTCCGCTCGCACTCCATTATCCCAGCGCCCAACCGGCGCTCACAATGAGCCAGTGCTCATTTGTGAGGCAGAACCTTCTCCCAGCCAGCGTTCACTTTCAATGCAGAACGTATTCTCAACCGGCGCTCACTTTCAACCGGCGCTCAACTTCATTTAATATATATATGCGCGTTTAGGTCATTATCGGGGGCTCTCAGTTCTTGTTTTTTTTCTTTTTCTCGTGGCGCAGCCGCGGAGCTGTTCCTGAAGCTTTCTTCCAGAGTTCTTCAACAGATCGACACAACAGATAATCTTAGTTTCAATTCCTGTTTTAAGTTTCATCGATTGAATGTTTAATCTAGCGATTTATGCTTCTGGATTCATCAGTTTTATCAGATTCTATTTCATAGTTTATTGTTAATGATTTTTATTGGATTCAATTCATAGTGACAGTGGATTGTGTTCATGTTGCTTTAATCTATCTTGCTTTCGTTTAATTCCTGTTCTTGAAGATGGATTGATGATTATGTTTTTATTTGCAATTAGATTTAGATTAGGGATTGACAAACCCTATGAATAATATGATTGCGTATGCTTTTATTTACCGCTTTGAATTATCGCTTTCATAGTTCGACTAGGGATTGACAACCCCTGGTTTCGATTTAACGCTTTATTAGTTTAGCTTGGATTGACAACCCCCAGCTTAGGATCGTTGTTTATTTTCTCGTATTTCAATTCTTGCATGTTCAACCCCCGTTGTTATTAGAATGTTTAGGATTTAATTGCTTTCTGTGCACGACACGAACAATAGCCCTGTTAAGTTTTCCTTGAGAGACGACTCGTGTTAACTTATCACGCTACAATTACCTCGTACGATTGCGAGTGAATTTGAGTGTGTTTTTAGCTCGATCATGAAGCTCAGCTCAACGCAATGCCCGACAAGTAAGACGGAAAATATAGAAATGCAAAAAGTGCCATATGATTTTGCAGTGGGTAGTCTAATGTATGCTATGATATGCATTAGACCTGATATAGCTGACGTAGTTGGTTTGGTTAGTCGATTTCTCTCTAACCCAAGAAAAGAGCACTGGACAGCAGTGAAATGGATATTTCGATACCTAAGAGGCACTTCTAGACTTTGTTTGAAGTTTGGTGACCATCATATCCTACTAGATAGATATACAGATGCAAAGATGACTAGTGATATAGATTTCAAAAAATCTATATCTGGATACCTTATCATGTCCCAAATCCTGAGGGATGGCACTAACGCCTAGGTGTGGTAAGGGGTTTGAAATAAGAAACGGGAAAGAAAAAGGAAATCATACTTACATATGAGGTTCACTTGTTTGCCAAAAAATTGGACAACTTCTCTTCTATAACAAAATAAATCCAAAAAGAAACAAAAACTGAAAATAAACACAGACACATCTACACAATATTGTTGTCGGAAAGCTCGACATGCCACGCTAGTCGTATATAATAGACTACAATCACGAGGATTTAACAGTCAGACAACCAATAACAACTATTAGGATAGGAACGTGTTACTACACCTCAAATCAAGTAAGTATGGAGTATCAGAGAGCAAAAATCGTCTCCCAAGGGACCGACGAGATTTCTCTTAAACTTTCGACCCGCAACGTAACCACGAATAAATTGGGATTACTAAAAAAACTGGGATTTATTAAATAAACAATAAATAGAAATATGAATTGAATTTTTATTAAAGAGAATAAAATTGAGAAAGGTAATAAATGCGTGAAGATATTCCAGCAACCAATTAATTTCACCCTAGCTTGATATTTTGATCATCGATGCAAAGATAACTTTAACTCATGCAAATAAATCAGTTATGACCACCGAAGACGCTTCTGACACGATCTTGTCTCTCTTTAGCTTCTCGGTAATTAGGAAGACGCTTCACTAACTATTTCTATAATTAATTGACAACCGTAAGAGACGCTATATAGGTTTAATGAATCAACAACATTAAGAACTAGAGAAACTCGATTCAGAACCGATAAACTCTGACGTAGGATTACCGAATTAAGATTGTTATTCCCTTGACCTGAAGGTTAATTGACCACTAATCAAACCTAAACCACGATTACGTATGATCGATTTAATTGGCTATTAATTAATTCTAACTCACTAAATATTGTACACTATTTAGCGGATTGAAACAATTAAATCACAGAGAAAACGAAGAACAACAAATACTTGCATATGGATTAAAGGATAAATAACAAATTAGATCTCACATAGGAATCATGTTAGGGCTTTCTTAATCGTTGCCAGAATAAAAGAGATTAGCTAGAACTCATAAAATATAAAAAGCAAAAGAATAAATTAAGAAGAAAAGAAAAGAGACGCTGGAGCGAAAAGAAAAGAACAAAAGTTGATGCTTCCAAAATCCTTCTTCACGTGTATATGCTTCTGATGCAAAAAGGAGGCGTGGGAAAGAGTTATGTGTGTTATGTCTCTGGATTCTCCAAATTGGAGGCGTGGGAAATTGTGTCTTCTACAAAACAACTAATACAAATAAATATAAAAGCTAACCTAAACTAGATGGGCCGAGAAACACAAGGCCAAAAATAAAAGACTTGACAAAATAAAATAAAACTCATTTACAAATAAAAGCTTCCATAATAATAATAATAAGCTCCCATAATAATATTCATTCAATCCATTGTCTTCAAATTCCTTCCAAAATCTTGATTTTTCTTCCAAAATAATATCAACACCTATAAAAATCCACAAAATATGCAATTAGCTTCATAAAATATGATTAAACAGATATTAAGCATTAAAACTCATCAAAAGCATCCAAAATATGCGTATAAAATACGCCTAATCAGTGTAGTAAGGGGTTGGAAATAAGAAACAGGGAAGAAAATAGAAATCATACTTATATATGAGGTTCATTTGTTTGCCAAAAAATTGGACAACATCTCTTCTATAACAAAATAAATCTAAAAAGAAACAAAAACTGAAAATAAACACATACACATCTACACAACATTGTTGTGGGAAAGCTCGACATGAAACGCTAGTCGTATACAACCGACTACAATCATGAGGGCTTAACAGTCAGACAACCAATAACAACTATTAGGATATGAACGCACTACTACACCTCAAGTAAAGTAAAGTATGTAGTATCAGAGAGTTTAGCTCGCCAAAAGAAGTTGGCCGACCAGTTCCACTCATGAGGTTGTTTCTATCTCAACTACTATATGAGGGCTTTGGCCAAGTGTCCAATAGGGGCTGGCTACTCGCACTCTCCATCAAAAAAAGTAAAGAAAACAGTAGAGAAATCACAACATAAACCAACTGAGCTTAAAATACTTCAAATATAATAATCATAGAACTTAATTAAGTTTCTAGACGATAGCAACAAAACGTACACATTTAAGAGCGTACAGCGGAACGTAGCATACTTAAAAAAAATAAAGAACAACCAACCCGCCTCAGCAGTTCATCACGTCCACCCGCTTAGTTCACTGAAATCATTTGAAAAGATTTTGGACTGAGTACTAGCGCACTCAGTGGGTCATGCGTTTCCTCAAACAGTTCATAGAAACAAAACAAAGAAAGTCCATGTCATACGGTGAACATAGAAGGTTTTAAAACATAAATCCACTTCCATGAAACCAAACCTTTTACTTGGGGTCCATTAGCGTATTCCATTGTTACGCTCAGCTATCAGATCTTCGGGACGAGCCACACTTCGAGATTATATTTAACATAATCCAGGTGAGACTTCGGGATGAACCAGATTTCATGATCAACCACCGGGCTAAGTAACGGGCAGAACCCATAAGCCATATTATATTGGTACGCTAGTGGAGGTCAATCTACGACAGTACGGACTCGTGTACAACCTTTAGTAAGTGTGTTAGACCCATTAAGAGTCACAATTTCTTAACAGAGATCATTAAACATATAGAGATGCGCAAAAATATTTTCATGGACATTCAATATTTTCTTTTGAAATATCTGAGATTAATAACTTAAAATATGTACTCAAAATATAACTCACCTTAACCTTTGACGGATCTCTGTACTCAATCTGTGTATCCTTGTAATCTTCTAACCTTAAATCTCACTTCACAGGGTCCTATAGAACAACTTTTAAGCTTAGATTTGGTCCCGCAACTCTAGGGATTTGTAAATCATGCAAACACATGAAAATTAGGGTTTTCTTCTTCTTCTGACTAAAAACTATGACATCCGGATTTCCAAAAAAATATGATACAAAAGGAAAAGTTGTTTAGAATAACAATCCTTATAAACCAGTGCATTTTTAAAAATACATGCATGGGGACTCATGGTTATCACATGCACTAATCATGATAAAAGTTCATGTTTATCATTTTTTCTAGTAGGTTCATAAATCCAGTAACCATGAAACTTGACTCAATAAATAGCATGCTCAAAGTACAACATGTATGCATGATTTTTGCAGACATTGGGTTGCCCATGCCATTTTAAAATATTTAGAAATAGTAAAAATCATGATTCGACAACCCTAGACATGCATAAAATGAAAAATCTATTCCGACAACTATATACATCCGACGGTTCAGAACATAAAAGCCTTAAGGGACAAAGATAAAAGATGGCTTGTTGGGTGACGGTGGCTTCATGATTGTTGCACCAGCAGTTTGACAGTCGTCAGACGCCCCGTTGTTGTCCAGGTTTAAGGGAATTGTGTTCTACGCTATCAATTCTATAAAATAGACGGAATAGAAATAAAGAAAATGAAAAATAAAAATCAAGCTAATCGGGAAGAGGGTAAGTGGTTGTCGCGGCCTGAACCTTTAACTAAGAAATAGTTAAGCAATTAGGCTACGACTAGGGATAAGAAAGAAAAAATAAAAACTATATCGAACAACATAACACAATAGGTCATCCAAACCTAGTAAGGTATATCATAAAAGTAGGCATAAACAATTAATCCATAATTTCAATCCAAATTATCTTAGAGATATCATGGCTATTAACAAGTTAGAAGACACAACGACAAAAGGCTAGTTTCATAACAACAAAACATTTTACATAATCAAAATCAAAAGAATGGTCGAGTCCGCAGCGGAAAAGGTATCGAGCAATATGTATGATGACATAAGACTCGAGGCATAACTAAGATCAACAAAAGAAACTCTTTCCTCACCATTCCACTCCAACACCATCTCGAGCTCAACCGCATATTTAGAAATACATGTAGGCGTGAGTACAAAATACACTCAGTTGGTATATGTCAAAAACAATAAAAAGTTGCTCTTAAAGCTATATATTGACCTGTCACTAAGAAGCAATACACAAGGGTTTTAATGAAATAACTTGTGCATGCCAATAAAAATGTACTTACTTTCATGCTCATATATGATGCAACATCTTAGCACATGTCTGTAGACAAATATCTCATATCAATGATAACAACACCATATCTATGCACTTTGTGTTGAGAAGTAGGCCTCTATCTCAAACACTATGACCAGCCAACTTTTGCTAGCTCACGGTCACAACTGTGTACACAAACCCTTACTGACAGCTCGTCCAGCATAGGGCTGATATCATCAATCTCTCGTAGATAGACAACATGCATCATGCTCAAAAACTTGGCAAGTCAATCATCTTCTCAAATAAATGCATAGCTAAACATTTAATATGGAAAATTATATAGCACGTGTATCATTTAGTTAAGAAATACCCACCTGATAACCTTTTATGCAGAGGGACTAAACTTCCATTCTTTCATGTTCTTCCTCATTCCACTTGGACCTTCAATCAGTGTAGAATAAAACATAAGCACGAAAGGAATTGTATTCAGAAGAAGGAACTTTTATTCTTTACTAAGTCGTCGTTTAAGACTTTAAACTCTTAGTCTCTTAGGTCACTAAACTTTATGAATACCTTGGGCAATTGCATTCTCTAACTACAACTAAATTCTTATCAAGACTTAACTAAGTCTTATATGTTCAATTAGGCATTTAAAACACGTTAATAAGCTTAAGCTAGCTAATTATTATCAACATTCATTAATCCCCTTAAATCTTGGTCTATGACAATTTCAGATTATAAACTTAAGCTTCTATTTTCATTCAATCAAACACATTTCCTTAGTTAACTAACATCATTAACCAACAATCAACAACCAATTTTAAGAGATCAACACTTATCAACAAAATCTTCAATTAAGCGTTAGACTAACCTTTTTCAAGTTTTGTAAACGTGTTCCAAAAAATCCGAATAAATCATATTAAGCCTTATTCATATCATAGACATCAAATATCAAGTCAATTTGAACAAATAAAATCAAACATTACACAAGCTTCAAGCTTTGGTCATTTTAGGGTTTGGCCCAATGTTCGATTTTAATTCGATTTCTTGTTCCAAACATGTTCAAATACATCCAATAACAGTTATATGAACTCAATTTAAACAAATCAACACAAAAAATTTCAAGATCTAAGCTAGGGTTTGAACAATTTTTACAAATTCTTCACAAAGCCAAATTGATTCGAAAATCATGCATAAAACAACTCCTGGATGTTAGATCTATCACATAATGAAGCAATTATCCAACAATTCAAACTTTTGAAGAAAGAACATGGTGACCGAAAATTTGGAGGTGTTCCAAAAGTGTGATTTTTCTATTTTCAAGCCACAAACGTGTTCTAGAGCTATGCATTTACCTTTATTTGAAGTCGGATTGAAGATTGAACGATGAAATCAACCTTGATCAAAGCTTGAATGGAAGAACAATGGTAGAATGTGTGTGAGTGTGTGTTTCGGTCCACTAGAGAGAGAAAGAGATGATTTGAAGATGATAAATAGTGAAGTGTGTTATAGAAGTCACATATATATAGTTAAATATTTAGTATAATGTTTTATTACTTTTCTACTATTTTCTTTAATCTATCAGTACAAAAATATTGGAAATAGACCCATTACTATTTTAACAGTATTAGACTCATTTTTATTAACAATAAAAGCTGTTAACATCAGATAAATATATCAGGTTCTAAAATTAACATAGATGTGAATTTAAATCTCTGTAATTGATTAATTACTCCCAACTTACTGTTCGATCATTAAATCTTGTTACTAAATTATTAACACCAATTTTTGGTTATTATAAAGCATTATAACTTTAAAAAGCATTATTGATATTTTATTTCTAAATCTGGATTCATTTAATCACTCAATTAATAAATAATGCAAAGACTCTAGAATTCTTTATCAAATTCTATAACTCTTAACCTAAGATATATCCATGAATATATATCTGTTATCTTAGGATCCTGGGATCTAGATCTCTATTTCTAACCAAAGTCTAAGGTTTCTTCTCAGATTCTATCTTCTTGACTCAAGACTAAACATATACAACTTCTAACTTATTTAGTTTTCTTTTTCTTATTGATCAAATGCCCTTCTATTAACTCTTAATCATATGCTAATCACTACTACAAGAATTCGGGGTACTACAGTGGCGGTGGCTAGTTAACCCAATGGGGCCTACCGTCTCTTAGCCGTCTCTTAGCTCGTCGGTATCGCTACTGCGTACCTTAGGTGCCTCGCTCACCGTTCGTCTCTTCGTCAACACGAAAGGGCAGTTGAAAATGAATGAGGAAAACTGAATGTCCTAAGCCCCTATTTATATTTTTTCAGAAGCTCGCTTGTGCAAGCATGTGTGCAGTGCTGACGCAATTAAAAGTGTACGTGCACAATCACTGGTACAAGCGATGGCTGAAAACACTTTAAAAATCATAACTTGATCGTTTGAAATTTTTTTCAAAAATTCAAGAGCCTACATGCTCACTTTTAAAACCCCTTCACAAAGACTATTCATTTGCAAAATTTAAAAATCATGCGAATTTAATGCATATGAAAAACAGATTTAATCCGGATGTCAGATCCCGTTCTAGGTCCAAACAAAGTCCAACATCTTCCAAACTTCATCAAAATATCTAACGAATATTTTAATAATATTCTATGAAAAACGGGTTGTTACATACCTAATGAGACTTGCAAGGGAAGCTATCTCGTGGCAATCAAAACTGTAAAAATGTGTGGCATTATCCTCAACAGAAGTTGGGTACATAGTTGTGACTGAAGCTTGTAAAGAGATGTTATGGTTGAAGAAGTTTCTACAAGAGTTGGACTTGAAGCAAGAGAAGTACATGCTTTATTACGACAGTCAAAGCGCAATTCACTTGAGTAATAATTCGATTTTTCATTTAAGATCGAAGCATATTGATGTGAGATATCACTGGACTCGAGATGCACTTGAAAGAAAGTTATTTTAGCTCAAGAAGTTCCACACTGATGAGAATGGTGCTGATATGCCTACCTTATTCTTCGACAATGTGGCAATGAAAGATTTGCCAGTCTCTCCCTAAAAGGTTTCCTTTAGCAATTGTGGTTGTAGGATGGCTCTAGGGAAGAAAATTGCAGCTTATCTTCCCTATAAATTGAGTTGAATTCTACTGATGAAAGTGTGTAAGATTTGTGCAAGATGGCACAAACAAATGAGGCAAAACAAGAAAGGGTTTGGTGAGTGTATTTTGAGAAAATAGTGGTGTGGAAAAATCATAGGATTTTTCATCTCTCTTAATATAGTAGCTAAGTCCTTTTGTGTTTTCCAAGTTATTAAACTTGAGATTTGTGTTTTCCCTATTTAGCGTAAGAAAATTTTTGTAAGCCTACTATATACATAGAGGAAGATTTTCAGACTATGGTCTAGCAAAAGGAAAAGGAATTATCCTGAATGCACTGCGCAAATATTGTTTACTACTTACACTCCTTGATAAATTCCACTTTTCTCAACACTTTTACGCCACTTGTTCCACATTGGGTTCTAGCGGTGATGTGATGGTGATGGTGTTGGTGGTGTTGGTGCTGGTGCTGATGCTGGTAAGAAACCTTCAGCAACCCAAAGTTTCATGAGTTTAGAGACACGTATCTCACTATCTTTTAGGAATGCTCCTATGTAAAGGAAACACCCTGTGAGTTTAGCAGGTAATGAAATGTAGCTGAGAGACAAGATCTCCAAGTAGGAATCTTCACCTTTCCTAGCAGCATCAATAGTATCTTCTTTAATCTTTTTTCAGTTTTTAAGTTCTCTCTCACGAGAGAGTAGGCCACCAGCCAGCCTTATCGATAAGGAAAGACCCTTACACTTCTCCGTGATGCTTCTTCCAGTGTCTTTCAAGTTAGCAAGGCAGGCATTCGTAATATCATCCTTGTAGTCTTCAAGTTTATCATCGAACACCTTAATACATAGTAACTCCCAAATATGTTTAAGGCCGAGGGTTTCATCTCACGAAAAAATCCATAATTTTTTAAGACATCGGCAACCATCTGAATCTTAGTGGTGAGAAGAATCTTACTCCCGTTCTCCCTATCCGGCAAAACATATGCCACTCGATCCCAAACTTTTATATCTCATACATCATCGAGCATGATTAGATAATTGATACTGTAGAGTTCTTGATGCACACGAGACAACAACGTCTGCTCGTTGCCCTAGCTGGCGAAGTGCCTGCTTGATAGTTCATGCTCTCCATGTAGCTTAAGATCTTGGATAAGACATCTTAGTATTTGGCATCTTGAGATACAGTCACCCAAGCATGAATTTCGAACTGGTTCCTGGCTTCTTTGTGGTCGTAGATACTTCTAGCGAGAGTAGTTTTACCGATGCCAGGTAGTCCTATGATCGGAACCACCAGCCGTGCTATTTCATCAGACTATAGCAACCCCTTCACCATTTTGAAGTCTTCCTCATGTCCCACGATCTTATCTTTGCCGCTGAAACTAAAGCAAGACTGAGGACTGATGAGTATTCTCCGAGAACAGGTTCTAGACTTTTGGGTCGTCAGAATCTTTTGTTCCAGCTTCTCGGCCTCTTTTGCTACGTCGTCGATTACGCATTCTCATCTTTTCACCGGAGCTTCATCAGATATTTGTAAGGGATCGCCTTTGATCCAATATTCAACCTCATCTTGGGCTGCGTAGATGGCTTCTCTGATTTTGGTTTGCACCTCACTCATTTTTGGCCTTTTTAGTTTAGAAACGAAGGAAATCTTGTCGAGAGAGGATCGCAACGAGCGGAAGTTTCCATGAGGGATTTGATTTGAGGTTTGAGTAGGCTTGCCAATGGACGGATTTTATCCGAACCAGGACTAATAAATATTTGTTCTGGTTCTAAAACCGACCCATTAGATATTGGATCCGAACTGGATCCGAACTATCAAACTATGGGTTTGGATCGGGTAATTATCCAAATACTAAAATGATTATAAATTTATATATTTTTTTATAACTTAACAAAAAATGGCAATTAATAAGTAATAGAATATAGACATTAGAAAATTATTGGGTTTGTAAACTGAAAGCAAGCCGTTTTATGCTTGTATACAATGTTCTCAGTTTACTATTATTCTCCTATCTGAATTGTTAATTTATTGCATATGACGTCTAGAGGGCCCGACCCCGGATCTATCGGGCTTTTACATTTTTCGGGCCGGATCGGGCCCGTCCGAAATTTTTCGGGCCTAAAAATATAAAGGCCAAACCAACCCCGTACAGGCTTTCGGGCGGACGGGCTTTTTTAGATTATTTTCTAATTTTTATAATATATAAAATTAATATTTTAAATTTCAAAATAAATAAATAAATAAAATACATAATTAAAATCTCATAACTCATTAACTTAAATAAAGAATCAGTAACAATAACATATTGAGCTTACTTATTCATATAATAATGTTTCTTATACATCTTGATCTATTTATGTATTCATACGATGATGTTGTAATGCAGTATAATTTTAATTCTTTAATTTAAGGAGAAAAAATTACTAATTACAAATCAAAGGTAAATGATATTTTTAAACGTCAATTCCACTTATACGTCTAAAATAATAGAAAACAATAAATTAATTATAAAGTATATATTTAAGATCAATGATTCAAAATAGTTTTTACATATTATAAGGTCATTAATCATTAGCTTATATATTTTTGGAGATCATTTATCTTAGGAATTATTTTGAATGATTTATGAGGTTATTATTTTTTTAATTTCGATTTGTTGCAATTCAAAAAAAAATATTTTCCTGTCTAATATGTGAATTAGTAAGAAATTTTTACTATAAAATATAATTAATATTATTAAAAAATTATAGATATGTATATTAAATAAATAGAATATCGGACGGATATTTTTAGCTCGAAACCTCGGGCTTTTTTGGTCCGAAGCCCGGTAGGCCGAGGTTTTTTTCGGACGGGCTTTCTAGGTCCGATTTTTTTCAGGCTTTTAATTTTTAAGCCCAAACCAGCCCCCAAATCCCGGGTACCCCGGACGGGCTTTTCGAGCCGGGCTCATTTTTACCGGCTATATGTATGTCCCAGTATCTCATAATAAAGTAGATCATATGGTGTGTTGTAGATCACAGAAGATCATATGATTGGATTAACCTTATGATATATAAAGTAATATCACAGCCGAAATAACTTAAGGACGAGTTATTGGTTTAGACTACAGTGTAAACATAAAGTAGTATGTCTTGATCACTTGTTTATACTACCAAGTCTTTACGTATTAATAAGGATCACAATGAGATGCAGAGCTCAAAAGGTTTATCGTATTAAACCCTGCAAGATGATTTAATCATATACGCTAATTAAGTTGAGTAGTACTATTTAAGAAACTAATTATTTATGGGTTAATTATAGTTTATGACCTCAACTTTGAGCATTTTTTAGTTTATGGCCTCAACTTTCATTTTTTTCTAAAATATCCTGAACTTTGAGAAATATAATAACTTATGACCTATAAATTTTTCTAGTACCGAATGTCTGACTAGGACGACGACATAACTTGAGGTGGATTTTTTTTTTTTCACCTGGACATTCGAAATGACATCGTTTCGATCCAAATCATTAAAAAAAAGAGGAAATGAGCTCTCCCTTTCTCCTTTACCTGCTGCATGCATTTCTTCTTCTTTATCTTCTTTTTCTTTCCAACTCCATGCTCAATCTCCCCATCTTCTTCTTTCACGTTTTCCCTTGATAACATCCAATGAGGATCTACTGTAGGTTTTCTTTACTGAAGTTTGCCCAGAAACAAAAAGCATCTTAATCTACCTTAAGTTTTGTCTATAGGGGCCAAAAATCTAAAAAAAAAAAAAACACTAAAAATCTACAAGAGAAAAGAGAAAATTGGTAAAAAAGATGGATACTTTAAAACTCGAAATTATTGGAAATTTTCTTCTTCTTTTTTTCTGTAAATAGAAAGCTTTGACAGCTCCCTCCAACTCTCTCTCTCTAATCTAGTGACAATAATGGAAGGAATGTAGACATGCGGTTTTTGAGCCGCGGTTCGACCTCAGCCCGGCCCGCCGGTCAACAGTTCGGCACGAACCGGTCAACGGCCTGAACCGAAACCGTGAGCTAGGGCTGAGGCGGGCTCGGTTCATCTGAATCGGCCGGAACCGGCGGGCCTAGGGCGAACCGGCGGGCCTAGGGCGAACAAGGCGGAGCCTAGGGCCGAGGCGGGCCGAGCTTTAAGCCGTTGGAACCGCGGTCCGCCCTAAACCGGCGGTTCAACGGCTAAAAGCGGCTAGAAAAGCGGCTATTTTCGATTTTCACCCCAAAATCACTCCTATAAATATATCCATCATCCTAACTCTATCCTCACTTCAATCTCTCATTTCTCAACCTTAATTCACTCATTTACATCTAATTTTCAAGCTTTCAAGCTCTCATTCTCACTCTCAAACTCAATCTCTCAAGTTCTCAAGCTCTCTCGATCTCTCATTCTTCTTATTCTAAACTCTCAAACTTTCTCACTTCATCAATCATCAATCATGTCTTTCTTTAAGCGATTAAACAAGGGAAGGGAAGGCCGCGATGAAGGAGCTCCAGTGAGGAGGAGACATTCCAATTCAACTCAGCGTTCACGAAGGGCCTTAGCGGAGGAAATCTCAAGCAAGTTGCCGAAGGTTACAAGAAGAAGATGCTCGATTTATTGAAATGGTGCATCGAATGGAAAGAAGTCCCAATTTCGGTGGCGTAGGCTCGAACGACCAAGACGACGAAGAAGAAGGCGACGAAGAATATGACGACTTTGACCAAGATCGCCGCCACAACCACCAAAATCAAAGGAACTTAAGTCCGGCGTTTTGTGAAGCACTTTAGATGCGTAAATTTTACGTTTCTTACAAATTAGTTTCACAATTTTAATTTCATGTTCATAGTTCTTACAATATCTTGTTATATTTTCTTTAGAAAAGTGGAAGTCTTGGCGAAGCACCTCTTCCCGACGGTCGAAGAGATCGTTGCTTATTGCAACTATTGCACGAAAACCTACAAATGGATCGAGAAAGGAGGTTACGAACGCTCAATAGGCACATGGAGGTTCTCATCCTCATGAGTATGGAATATCAACGAACCGAGCTCAAATTAAAACCCTTCTCAATATTCTACAACGGTGCGTCCACTTTATTTAAATTTGATAAGGAAAATATGAAGATCGATGGCTAGATATTGTGCTATGGAAAAACTCCCTTTAATTATGCCGATAGAGTTACGTATGAAGAATGTTATAAAGAGGACTTGGTCCTAATGCATGCAAAGTTAGTAGAAGTATTATGCTTAAGAAGATTAGGAGACAATGCATGGAAAAAAACATGATTTAAAGAAATATTTGGTTCGTTTAGGTCATAAAGTTTCTATTTGTGCGATGTTTGACGGATGCTTATAATAAGAATTCTTATATGGGTATTACTTGTCATTGGATTGATTCGAAATGGGTTATGCAAAAGCGTTTAATTGCTTTTCGAGAGTTTGAAGAGCCTCATAATGCTTTAGGTATTGCTAATATTATAATTGGTGTGTTAAATGAGTATTCTTTGATTAATAAAATTTTTCCGTTGGTTTTGATAATGCTTCGGCAAACACCGCTAGTATTCCTCAACTTATTGAAGCATGCGCACCTTCTTTTGAAGGAAAATACTTTCATTCTAGATGCATTTGTCATATTTTAAATTTATGTGTTCAAGATGCACTTAGTATTTTCAAGAATCCGTTAGTCCTATTAGAGATGCTATCAAATGTTTGCATGTTTCAAAACTTACGGGAAGAAATGGCAAAATATTGTCGTATAAAAATATTGCTTATACATGTTTCAAATTGGATGTTTTCATCGTTGGAATTCTACTTATGAAATGCTTAATAGTACTATTTCATATAAGGGTCATTTATGTGATTTTATTAGAAAAGAGTTTACATCTATTCAATTACATCTTAATGAGTCTCATTGGGATGCTTGCATGGATTTATATCGATTGTTAAAGGTATTTCATGGTGCAACGAAACAATTATCGGGAGTTTATTATTGCACTTCGTTATGGTTTTAGAACATTGCATGCATATTGCCATGTCTTTTCGTAGTTGTTTTAGTAAACCATCTTTATGTGGTGTAATTTATTTTATGGTTCAAAAGTGGCTAAAATATTTTGGGAGATACCTACAATTTTTTGCTTGCTAAGTGTTTAGATCCTAAATGGAAATATGATGGTACTTGTCAAATGCTTAATGTTTATTATGATGCTTTTAGGAAAATGGATTTTCAAGGTGCTAGTATAGAAGGAGAAATAGTTTTTTGATCTCGGATGTAGATCAAATCAAATATAATCTTGAAAAGAATTTAAGAAATCTTTTCAAGAATATAGGTCGAAATATGGTAGTGATGATGATATTCAAACTCCACCTCCTTCTTCTATGATGTCTACGATTAATTTTCCTTTTGATATGAATGAGTTTGATCCTTTGGTGCAACAAATGACTTGATGTACCAAAATAGAACATTCGAAGGCCGAGAGGACAAGGTAATAGTGAATTAGATATATATTTGCAAACTCCTTTTGTCTTTGGTGTTGAAGATAGCGGTCCTTCGATCGATGTCTTGAAGTGGTGGTCGAAGAAGAGGAGTACCCAATCCTCTCAATCATGGCAAAGGAGTTATTTGTCGTCCGGCATCCATCGTATCCGTTGAACAAGCATTTAGCATTGGAGGACTAATGCTTGATCAAAGAAGAAGCAACATGAAGCCGGCGAACATTGAAGCTACAATGTTGCTCGATGATTGGTGTAGGGCCGACCTTAGAGCTCAAGAACCACAATGGGAAGATGGTAGCGAGGCGAAGACGAGGCCTTCACGAAACGGATCGATCGGAATCGGGTGCGGAGGCGGAGTAGAGCATTTAGAAATTAAAAGAACTACATGGACTTTGATTCCTCTATGATTATGAGGATATGTAGGCAACTCAATTTTAGAAATTAAATTGAGTTCAAGTCCTTTATTATTATTATTTTTCATCCCTATGTAAAAGTCATAAGCGGTTTATGTAATTTTACTCATCATTTATTAAAAATGCAAAGTGTTGACACATATTTTATATTTATACGTATTTTAACAAATGCAAAAATGCAAAGTAAATACAAGTTCTGTTGAGGTTTCAGCTCGATTGAGACTGCATGAAGCTTGCATGGTATTTGGGGCCATTGTTGGTATATCATATTTCATAGGGAGCTCGGTGCAAATTATTTGAGGAGATAACTAATGCCAGCTGGATGGATATGTATCATACACGTAGATGGATTGACCTCATGCATGCTGCATGTGTTTGTTGCTGCGCATATATATACATATATAGATGCAGTTGTAGTTGGAAGATTGATGCTGTAACTAATTTCCTATGTAGAGTTTCTGAAGAGAGATCGAGAGGGAAAGTTGTAGAAGATAGGGGTTATCTTCTGTGGGTAGAGAATAAGGTTTTATATTCTTGTTTTGTACTTTCCGACGATCTCCGATCGTCTTCTTGATGATATATAATCAAAGCTGATCCGATCCGTGGGCGTAGGCACTTTGCGAACCACGTAAAAATCTGAGTCGTTTATCTTTGTGTTCATACGATTTGATATTATTGAGTTTCGCATTCAAACAATTATTCAATAAGTTCAAACATAAAAAAATCACTTACAAATTTAAAAATATTTACAAGTTTAGTAGTTTACAAATTTTTACAACTTTAAAAATATTTACAAGTTTATTAAGCTTTAGACTTAAAAGTTAAAAGTTAAAAGTGAAAACTTAAAAGTTTGTTAAAATCTTGGACTTTGATACTTGTTGCATATTTGATTGAATTTTCAGAAAAATTGAGATAGAATTGGAGATTTTACCCTTCATAAGAGTTGAAGTATATCGCGATACGAGTTCGTGAGCGCAAGCGGATCGAAAATCGGAGCTCGGACGAGAGAGAGCGGATCGATACAAAATCACTGCGCGAACAGGCCGAACCGCCGGGCTCGGCCTAAACCGCAGTTCGAGCCGAACCGGGACCGCGGAGCTCAGGCCCGCCCTAAACCGCCAACTAGTTTGTAGGGCGGGCTAGGGCCGTCACATTTGGAACCGCCGGACCGCCGGGCCCGGCCCTAAATCGGCGGTTCCGGCCCGTCAACATGTCTAAAGGAATGTTGTTATCTGATCTAGACGGTGCCGCCGCGGCACGATCATATTCCTCAATGAGATTAGCTAGATCCTCATCAGTAGCGGGAAAGAAGTGAAAAAAGAAGATTGGGAGATTAAGCATGGAGTTGGAGAGTGAAGAAGGAGAAGAAGAAAGTCAGGCAGCGGGTGAAGAATGAGAAACGGCAAAGGAAAGAGCTCATTTTCATTTTTTTAAGGATTTGGAACAAAATGATGTCGTTTCAAGTGTCCAGATGGAAAAGAAAAAAGCCACCTCAACTTATATTGCTGTCTTAGTCAGCCATTTGGTGTCGGAAAAAATTTATGGGTCATAAGTTTCTCAAAGTTCAGGATATTTTAGAAAAAATTGAAAGTTGAGACCATAAATTAAAAAAAAAAATCTCAAAGTTGAAGCCATAAACTATAATTAATTTATTTTTTATTAATTAATAATTAATTAATTTAGAGCTATCAAAAGCTCTAATTAATTAATGGATGTTGTATATCTTAAATAGGGGATTATTTAAATCAAATACAAATTCCAACTCAAACGGAAGTAAAAAGACAGTGAATATTAATTCTTTAGTGGAATGAGTTAATATTTATGAGTTAATTATGTTTTGGGCTTAACATAGAAAATTAATTTATTTGAAACTCATCTTTATTCCTTATATTTGATCCTTGGATTTGGCCCATTAAGGCCCTTTATCATGTAGAATTTTTCCAACCATAGTACAGTTCCTTGGATATAATTATCTGCTATTAAAAGATATCAAGAGATAATTATTATCTATAAAGGAATAATCTTTTAGCTAGAAGATAATAATTATTGTATTTGGAGATAGAGTTCTAATCCCAAAGCATTAGGGTTTGAAGATCTCTATGAATATAAGATAGAAGAAAATCAGTATACATATAGTACAATAGTTGTAATTTTCAAAAATTACAAGAGCTAAGGGAGGAGAATTTGGTGATATTCATAGCATAATTTCACTAAATATTGAAGATTTGAGCAATTTGCATACAGTTCAGAATATTAGAGCTGGAGTCAGAAATCGATTGTCTGTGCAATCAATTCGCGGGTTTATCTGCGAACACCTATGTGTTGCATTAAATTTATAGAAGCATGTTAGGGATATAATCAATATATGGTGATTTATGATATTCCAAGAAAAATCATCAGGAAGCTTGAATACATGATTAAATTTATATATTTCTACAACAAGCACATAGTACACCAAAAAAACAAAAAGCAAAAAACAAATGTTGGACCCAGGAGGATCCGGAATAATATAATCGGGTCTGGACCAGTCCGTGTCTGAGCAATTCTAAAACCAGAACCGTTGTTAACGAACTATGAGTGGTTTCAGATTGATCTAGATAAAACCTATCTATTATCGAGCCTAGTTTTGAGACATGAGGTGGAAACTGTTCGGAATCCAGCAGCTGCTCAGAGTCTGCCGAAAAGCAACGACGGCAGAATAAGCTGCCATTTTTAGTGTGGTGAAGAAATTTTTTGAGGGTTTTAAGTGAGCTAAATCATTTTTAAGAAGATTAAAGTTTGAATCTGGATTGGGAAATGATTTTGAGAAGGATGATGTTTGAATGTCGGATAGGAAAAAGGTGTCTGTTTAACGTTTCTTGGAAAGCTGTTAGTCAAAAGATTAAGTACTTTTTCATGGATGAAATTATTTAACATGCAACTTGTATTAGTTAAATTGATTAAACATTGTTTATGACTGCCATTATTGCTAATCTTCGTTAAGTCAATGAAACATGTTGAGGCTCCCAACATTTGGACAATGTTTAGTGTGTGTTTGGATCGAAATGATTGAAATTAATGGATTCATTTATTCTGTTCTTTAGAAGAAATGGATAAGTTTTTTTTGGACCAAGGAACTTTACCATTTTGTCCCCTCTTAGAAAATTTTAATTACCCCTTTTGTTCGTTTGTCCAGTAAATTTTATTGCCAATTTAAAGGATCATATTTTTCACAAACTCAGATTTTTAGGGCACTACCCATGATAAGAGGTAAACTTGATGATGTGGTATATGAAATTCAATGTTTTTTTTTTTTCCTTTTTCCCTTAAATCAGCGTAGTGCTTATTTGAATATTTCTAGTCTTTTAGGCCATATTGTTTTTCAATTTCCATTTTATCATAGATTGAAGAGAAAATTTTGAATTAGACAGTAAAAAAGAGAAGTTTTAGTTACAAATTTTAAACAGAGGTTTTCTTGTCACATTACTCTTCACTTTCATGTCGTAATTTGTGACAACATAAAGTATGGATCTTTTGCATACTTAATGACAAAATAAATTGATATTTTTCGAGTTTCATGTCAAAATAAATCGTTTTTCTCTCTACTCGATATATGATAGAAAAGGATAAGAATGAAGGAGGTAAGAACGCGGAGAGAGATGAGAGAGGTAATTGGTGGTCGTGGGGACAAGTGCAAAAGGAAAATAATAAAACAACGGAAAGAAGATGGTGGAAAAATGGTGGAAATTAATAAAACAAGGGAAGAAATGAAAAAAAATACAAGGGAAAGAAGAAGACAATGGTAGGTGGTGGTGGGGGCTTTTTATTTTACGACAAAATATTTTATAATGACATTTTTACTATATAAGGACGTATGAAAATACATTATAATTGAAATTTTATTTAAAATTACACTCATACTTTAATTGTGATATAGAGTGTGGTCTTCATACATCTTCACATGAGACCACACACTTTAAATTTTATTCCTATGTTTAGGTACAAATAAGTCATTAGTGTTGTAATTATTACATTTATTTATGCCAAATTTTATTATATCTATTTTAATTTCAAAGTATTAACAACAAGAACTAGCTATTACTTTTCATCCATTTATTTAGGTACATACTGAATCTCACACTTTCTATTAAATTTTGTAAACGATTTCAAAATATTATTATAAATATTATTATTATTATTATTATTATTATTATTATTATTATTATTATTAATTTATAAAAGATATGTACAATATTTTTTACACTTTTTAGTAATTCTAATATTATTATTTTTATATAAATTAAACTTTATTTAATATACGACCGGAAACTCTACCTCAGGACTGTAGTTTAAACCGACTAAATTATTCAATTTATAAATCTCAAGAGTATTGTTAATTTGAATTATTCAATGAATTTATTTTACTAAAAATAATAAAGTTTAGCATGCTATTTATTAGTTATTACTGTCAAGGATAAGCCAAACATGTATATAAATCATATATTAATTACATGTCAAGTAGTCCCATAAACTATTGTTTTATTAATGTAAAATAGTGTAATAGTCGAGGAAATATGATAACACTATATATTATTGGTCATAGTTTAGATTACAACTTAATCTAGTAAAAATACAATATTATAGTAGTGATTAAAATAATATGTAATACAAAATATATATATATATATATAATTATTTTAAAAATGTTCTCGAGATATTCAAATATGTAGAATTTTTAAATAAGAATAACAATAATATATTAAATTATTATAACATTTGTACAAATAAAAATAGAGATAAATTTGAGAAAACATGCTTAAAAATTAAATTAAATTAAATATCAGAAAATTTTGGCGCAAAGCTATTTTGGAATGGAAATAGTTAATGACGGGGCATGCATGTCACAAATGACAATAGTAATAACGATAATAAATTAAATGATTTTAACATTTGTACAAATAAAAATTGAGAGAAATTGGAGAAAACATGCTTAAAAATTAAATTAAATATAAGAAAATTTTGGCGCAAAGTTATTTTGGAATGGAAATAGTTAATGAGGGGGCATGCATGTCACAAATGATAACATAAGGATTTATTTGAACTTAAAATTACATTACGAGCTATTTGTACCTAAAATGATTGCAGTAAAAAAACCTCAAACTTTTTTATACAATATACATACTATACTCGGGCATTCCCATGACCGAGTCAACTCAAAATTAACTTTGTAACAAACATTGGAACAGGAGCAAGCTGAAAGGAGACAAAACTATTCAGTTAGTTATTTAAATTAATTTAAAATTTATTAAATTTATGAAACTCATATCAAGAATTCAAGTTATTATGAAAGGAAGTGTGGCAAGTCACGAGCGAGCTCAATTTTCCCAGATGGCCGGCTGCTTTTGTTTCCTTTTGCCATTAAATTAATCCCAATCAATCACTCACAAACTTAAAAAACAACAATTACCAGTTTACCACCATCACCAACTACCACCAACACTTGGACACTAAACTCCAGGCTGCAACCAAACATTGCAGTTTTGTGATCTTTTATCCAAATTAAAGTGGCTTTTAGTCAAACAAAATAATCTTCATCCAAACAACCAACAATGAATCTGCTGTTAGTACTTTTGCATGTTCCAATCCAATCACAACCTCAGTAGCAGTGGATCTGCTTGAGTGAGATTAGGGAGATGGCTTATGCTGCTGTGATTTCTCTTAAGCACTCAATAAACGGCCTTCTAGAATCTTCTCGTATTCCCTCGCTCCTCCACTCGAAAAATCTTAAAATCTGCATTCCATCAGACCACATCCTTACAACAAGCTCTCCAAAGATTCAACGATAGTAGCAGTCAGTAACGGATCAAGATATTTTGTATAGGAGATCCAACTCCTTTGCCCTTTCTCACATCTCTTTATTAGATATCTACAAACACATTCACTTATACTCCCTCAAAATTACCGCCTCGGTCTCCTTTAATTTCTGGCCCTAGGATCAAAATCGTCGCCTTCACCTCCTCTAATTCCTGACGCCAAGACCAGATTAAGAAAATCGGGATTCCTGATGCTAAGACCGGATTAAGAAAATTGTGTCTTCGACTATATAGAAAAAAACTATATAAAATAAATGTTCTAAAAATCAATTTCAACTTTCGTGCTTTCTCAACCACAAAATTATTTATTAATTTTTGACAATATATTTAATCTATCTTGGTACTAGTTGATTTTTTTACGAACTTAGTTAACCATATTTTTTACTATCTATAATGAAACCAAGTATTCTATTTCATAATCACTTTCACATTTTCTATTTTACATATTTAGTAAAATAATTCAAAAAAGTCTTCTAGACAATAATCACAATAACAATATATCATTATATAAAAAATTAAAGAGAATAGCTTTGTTTTGAGAAGCTGATGTTTCAACTTAATTTATAGACTTATTATTAAATTTATTTTGTATTAATAAGTATAGAGATATGGAAGACAAATTTGATAATAAAAACTAAGTTAAACAAATTCTGAAAAAATAAAATAGATCTCTACAAGAAAAGCTAGATATAAATTCTACTACATAACTAATTATAACAAAAACTAAAATTAAAATAAAAAAGACAAATCTTAATTTTCAAAAACTAGTTAAGGATAAAAAAATCTACAACATATAAGTCACATAACCAATTAATACAAAGACTTAAAATTATAACCCAAAAAAAACCTCAACTACGAATTGAACCCAAGACCTTGAAGCATGATAAAAATATTTTTATCACTACACCACCATGTTCTTTTGTAAGATAAATAAACACACACACACACACACACACACACACACATATATATATATATCTATAAATTATATAATTCGTTACGGATTCCTTAACCCACAACCATTCATCATCCTATGTGGCATCCCTATAATTTTCTATTCTTTTTTATCTAAATTCCATATTTTATATACTTAAATAATTATTATTAGCCCAATTCATAATTATATAAATATACATCAATTAAATGTTTTCCTTATATATTAAACCGTTATCATCAATCAACATCGATGTGCATTTATGGGCATTCTTGGATATTTTTTTAATATGTATTTTTATCATCAATTTATATCTATTAATCTATATAAATAATTTCAATATTATACTTATAAATAAATTATACATTTGTTTTTATTTAAGATGATAATATTACCATAAAATATTATATATATAATTTAGATTTTAATTTAATTTTATATCTAATAAGTGTAAATTAATTATTTTATACATCAACATCCATATTTTTAAATAAAGAGATTAATAAGTACGAATATATATATATATATATATATATATATATATATATATATATATATATATATATATATATTTTAAATAATGCGATTGCGTATCAAAGGCATCACCTTAATTCGTGCACATACGTCATCTTCAATATTATCTATTCTTATTTATATTGGATACAAATTTTGTATTTTCTAAATTCTTATATTCTATTTTTTATTTTTTTATATATCTCATTATTTTCTTAATTAAATAGTATGGAAATTTCCTTAATTACTTCTCATTCATTTTTTATTTATTTAGAATAGTGCATAATTTTTTATGAGACTTTATCAATTGAAAACCTAAATAAAATGACATTTATGTGTTTAACTAATTAGATGATATTAATATACGAGTTTGAGATGAAAACCGATAGTAAAATCAATTTTTAATTCAATTTAACATGGGTACAGGTATATAAATTTTAAATAAGTCTAAACATTAATCAACCTGCCCAAGGGGAACTTTTTTTCATTTTCTAAATTTTTATTATTTATATTATTTATGATTAGTGTTTAACTAATATTCAAATTTTTTTATTGAGACAAATAACAAATTATTGTAACAACTTATAAACCTATATGAGTTTAAAATGAGAATGAGTAATAAGATTATTTTTTAATCAGGTTTGTTGTGAGTACGAGCATATAGATCCAAACACATATAGAATCCTATGTGACATTTCCATGATTTTTCATACTTATTTTTTAAAAATTCCACAAGTTTTCTTATTTGACATCTTATCATTTAATATATTGATTGATGATTGAATATTTATGTTAATATTAAATATGTTATTATAAATATATATATATATATATATATATATATATATATATATTGATTATTCATAATTACTATTGATTTCAAAAAAAAACATCTATTTGTATCTATATATTTATTACTTTTATTTAATATTATTTTACAATCTTACAAAAAATTAATTAATTTAAATTTGATTTAAAATCATTATATTGTTAATTATCATCTAATGTATCCTATCTAATCATTTTTCACCTCCCACAAAAATATTTTTAAGCTTAATATAAACTATGTGTTGTTTAAACTTTGCAAGATTATTAAGAAACCAACCATCATATCGATGGTTTGAACTCTATTATTAAGATTAATATTTAAACTCTATTTTTGTTTATCTTAAAGGCTCATTTATTATATTTTTAATTCATATATTCTAACTTTATATATTTTAATATTAAAAAAATTTCCTTAATTAAAAGTTTTTTTTAATTATTTTCACTATTTTTCAAAAAAAAATTATTTTTCCACTAGACTTCATAGAGTGAATATCTAAATAAAATGGTATTTACATGTTTGAGTAATCAATGAGTATTAATATATGAGTTCGAGATGAGAACGAGTAGTAAAATCAATTTCTAATTGAGTTTAGAACATGTACATATATATACATCATAGATGAGTAATCAATTACCGTAACAACTTATATTTTTAAATTTGAATGAGTTCAATTAATTAGTGGAATTACTATACGATTTTGAGACGATAATTTATAGTAAGATAGTTTTTTAATCGAACTTGAGACGAGTACGAGTATATACATTCTATATAATGTGATTGCATATCGAAAGTATCACCTTAATTCGTGCACCTGCATGACATATCCAATATCCGTTATTCTTATTTATCTTGGATACTAATTTTGTAATTTCTAAACTCTTATATTCTAATTTTGATTAATTTATATATCTCAATATTTTCTTAATTAAAGAGTATGGAATTTTCTTAATGACTTCTCATTCATTTTTTTATTTGGAATCGTGCATAATTTTTTCATGAGACTTCATTAGTTTAAAATCTAAATAAAATTAAATATATGTGCTTGATAATTAGTTGGTAATAATATACGAGTTTGGGACGAAAATCAATAGTATAATCAATTTTTTATTCGATTTAGGACAAGTACGAGTATATAAATTCTATATTAAGTCTAAACATTCATCAATATGCCCAATGGAATTTTTTATTTTCTAATTTTTTATTATTTATACTATTTATTATTAATGTTTAGTTATTATTCAAGTTTTTTTTATTGAGACAAATAACCAATAATTGTAACAACTTATAAAATTATATGAGTTTAAAATGAGAACGAGTAATAATTTTTTTAAATCGATTTGTTGTGAGTACGAACAGATAGACCAGCCTTTTAAACATATAAGTGGAAAAATCGAAGAAAATCTCCATTAATTTATTTTATTGTTTTTATTTGATTTTGAAAACTTCTTACGATGAGTTGTTGAAATATGATCACTTAAAAAAAAAGTATAGACTTATTTTAAAATTTATACTTTTAACTTATAATTTGTAACGAAATTGATTTCCCGTCGAAACTCGACGGGTTACAAACTAGTATATATATATATATATATATATATATACTAATATTCCCTAGTATTTTCAACAAGAGGCTGGATGATTTGGACAGCCAAATAAGAGATGCTGCACATAAATTAGAAGATGTTCTCGAGTTCTATGAATTAAATGAGTCGTATTCAGAACGCGAGAACTACGAAGATGAGGGTGCTCACCACACACACTCGCTAGGCTTGGAGGAAGTAAGCTAGGAGATTTCTTCCTTTCTCGAAAGAGTGAAAAAGATGGAGCCAAAGTACATCGAAGAATTGCTCAGCCCTGTTGAAGAAGACGATGATAAATTAATATGGACGCTTCAGATTTAATACACAAATTACGTCGCAGATACCTAAATACATAATTAATTATATGCAGAAATATACATATAACTAATTCAGATATACACTTAAATTATATATATATATATATATATATATATATATATATATATAGAGGTTGGTTATAGGAGAACCAACACTAAGATAAGAAATGAGAACTAATTATAACCCTTGATTACATCTAATCTAAAGGCCCATAATTAATTTATGCATAATAAGGGATATTCAACAATTTCGAAAATCAATCTGATTGACTACAGTCATGAGGGTAATAAAGTAATTTATGGTCGTTGGCCCCACCCTCCCCACCTGTTCGTCCCTGAATTCATGCATGAAAACGATTGTCTTTCATTCTTCACTACTATTCTCTCTCATATGGGAAGCTTAACCAAAATCTGTAGAATAATCAATTATGATTTCATAGGATTTGATATTTGATGCACAATTACAGAGAACAAATACATCTAATATTCTATATCTCTCTCCATCAAAATGATTCTGAATCTATATCACAAAACTCTATGTATCTCTCTCCCTCAAGAGAATTCCCCATCAGCGTGAATAACGAAGCTTACCTGTGAAAAGAGTAACCATGGCTTTCGATTTGCAAGTGTTTTGCACAAAAAACCCACAAACATTAGTATGTTCTGGTGCAACTTTTGCAATCATATTATATTTTAGTGTTTTGAACAATAATTCACCATTCAAGTCGAATCAGTGATAAAACTTATTCATCATATGAATTTCATATGCATGCTCGTCCAAGATTTTATGCACAATCATTTTGTTTTTATGCATTACAATTTTATATTTAGTTATGTATTTTGTAGGTTTTGTTTACTTTACAAATTACTTATACATGCTCATCTGTGTTTTTATATATAAGCATTATACAATATTTACTCATAATATGCACTGAAATATAATTCCCGTGGAGTTTGTTTACTGTACAAATTATGTATGCTTTTCAGTGATTATTATAAGCATTATGTTTTTGTTCATGCTGGCCATATCAATTTTGAAGTCATCTTCTATTTTTATTCATAACCTACTTAATATGTGTGCATGTTGTTCTATTAACTTGTGCATGACGTAGCTAGATTTAACGATATATCATTTTTCAATTTAGTTCCACTGTTCATGTATTCTGATGTGGGTGTGCATATTTTGATATTCATTTGTGCATGCCAATACTGGTTATATTGATATTGCATTCAACTTTATTTTATTGTACAAATATTTCTTGTTCTATGTATATACTTCAATATTCACTTGTGCATGACAGGGGCTGACTACACCGGTTGTGTATGACACGGTGAACAATGACCAAGAGCAAGGATACGTACCACATAAATCTTCCATAGTAGAGCACAACCTTAAACATATGTAAATTCCTATGATGTATAATGTGTATTTTTATGCATAACGACATGTAATATAATGCATAACATGACTACATTAATAATTCCAACCGCAACCAACTATTATTCAAATCGTATAGCTACTATTCTAATGACATGATAAATTTGTATTATGTAGAGATGTATGCTATCAGAGTACCTTACTTATCATGTTGAACCAAATAAGGACAACATAATATTCAAAACGAATATGAATTTGGTGAAGATAAAATGGATTGACAAAAGGAACACAATATTAAACCTGCGATTTATATTGCTACTGTACATATCAAAATCATTTGTAAGTGCATACTTGAACATGGGATTTATATTTTACTCAAGCCAACGTCCTTATAGTGCAGCAACATAATTATAGCTACCAACAATCTCTGATATGAAACGTGTATGCTCTTAAATATGTTCAGTCAAAGTTATTGTTCCATGTTCTAACGCGTGCATTAATGATTGTGTATAGCAACGTGAACAAACATTAATGTTTGTATATAACAACGATCTAGCGTATACACAAATATGTTTTAACACACGCATAACAAAGATGCTATGTGTGCACAAACAATAGATTTTCTTTGTGAATGTGACATTACATAAAAACATTGCTATTTGTGCATAAGTATCGTAGAATTCCTTCCCTTTGTCCAAGTTGTAAAAAGCCCTACCTAATTAAGTATATCATTTCAAATGAGAAAATCCAGTCATCACATTGTTTGAGCTTACTACATCCATTGCTTATCTCGTGCATATCAGTAACAAGTTTGTGCACAATGTTATTTATCTTATGCAGCGAAATTTTATTAACATACTAATACTAATTTTCATGATTTAATGACCACAATAGTAAATCTGGTTTCTGGTCAAACGTAACTTTGAAATGAACAACATGAACTTGATAAGAAGTAACGTAAACAACATATAATTTATGTCATTCATCATTTTTAAAAAATTAAGAAGAAACGAAAATACAAATAAACTTGAGAAGAACTAATGCTAACAATATATAATCCATGTCATTCATCAATTCTTATAAATTATGAAGAAACAAAATTACAAATATGATGATGCCATCAATATTGTGCAATGAAAAAAAAAATTACAATGTAATTAGTTAAGAAGATGATAACTAAATAATCTATTACGAATATAACAAATAAGATAAACTAGAATTTGATGCATTAATTATGCCTATCAAATCCCTTAAATCTAGCATATCATCCGTTAAAAACAATTTAATATGAAAAAATTATCCTTAATGTTAATATTATTAACTAATATGAGATGATTGTAACTATAATTAGGGACCATAGGATTGGATCAAATCAATGATTAAGATTAGTTCTCATTTCTCAAAATATTTTTGGTTCTCATTTGATCCATCCTCTCTATATATATATATATGGAGTGGATCAAATGAGAACCACATCTTTTTTTGAACTCTGCGAATTGATGCATAAGACGTTGAATGATGCACAAAGCGGTATAAAGTTGTGCATAACTAAAACTTTCTAAAATTATTTTTGTGCAACAATTTTAGAAAGTTTTCGTTATGCACAACTTTATACTGTTTTTGCATTATCTTCAACGTCTTATGCATGGTTCTCAAGTTCTCAAAAAGATGAGTTCTCATGGATCCAACCCATATATATATATATATATATATATATATATATATAGGATTGGGTTCCCGTAGTATCCGGTCCCCAGATAGTATGTAGTACTCAATCTAGACCACACATTGTGGCCATGTGGATATCATGGACAAGCGATACGTGGCATAGCATTTTTTTTATTTTTTATTTTTATTTTCGCTGAGGGGCAATACAATAATTTTCTCATTCTTCTTCTTCTTCTTAATTTGCAACTGCTATTGTTCATCGGAGAAGAATAAGAAGCCGACAACAACAATGACACAATGGAGGCGGTCGCGATGGTGGCTGTCACGACGGCGACAATCGTGGTGGCTGATCGTTGCCTGAAATTATAGAAAAATCATTGATTTGTTGCTTGAAATTGAAGAAAAATAAATATAATTTTGAGAGAAGATTGAGGTATCAAGAGAGATGGTGGTTATGGTGATGTTTATGGCGAAGTTCGTCAAAAATTGGAGTAGGAGACGGTGGTTTACGGTGGAGTTTGCCGGAAATCAAAGAAATAAGTGAATCGGAGAAGGAGACGACGAGATGATGCAATTTGCGAAGAATATGCATATTGATACACATAAACATGCATCATAATACACATAAACCTGCATATCCATAATAATATATAGGCATGCATATTAAAAAACAAAAATATGCATACGACTAAACATAAAATGCATAGAACAGAACATAACCCTGCATGTTTTAAAACAAAAATTATCATTTTTGATATCTCTTTTCTCTCTTCTTCAATATGTACAAACACTTTCTTGTTGATCATTTGCTTTCTATGTTGTTGATCATTTGTTTTCTTTCGAATTATGAAACTAAAAGTAATTGATCTAAACTAAAGAAGAAATTATGAATAAATCAATATCACATGCATTTTCGTTTTCAACATTATGTAGTTCTTTGTTCAAGCATATGCAGTTTTTTGTTTTAAAATATGCATGGTTCGTTTTTCTGTATTACATAGCAATCAAGTTGTAAAAACCTGCATGCATTATTGTGTTCAATTGTATGCATTTTTTGTTCATTTGAATGCATTATTTAGTTCAACTAAATGCATAGTATATTTTTCGCAATCACCTAACAAATCAAATTACTAATCTACCCTTAATGAAGCGAAAATCAGCGAAATTAAGCTTTAAAAGTCCGAAAAATCTGAACCATAGGATCTATGAGATGAGTGGATGAGATTGAGTACTATATACTATCTCGTGCTCTCGGTACTATTTGATCCTCTCTCTCTCTCTCTCTCTCTCTCTCTCTCTATATATATATATATATATATATATATATATATATAGATTTTGGTTCAAATAAGAACCAATTTTAACGTGAGAACTAAGAACTACGAAAACAAAATGAATATGCTATGAAAGTTAATGAATACTCATGAAGTTAATGAATCCAAAATTGAATTTTCACCGGGTTCGAATCCGTGAGAGGCGAAAATTCTATTTTTTTTATTCATTAACTTTCACAAAGGTATTCATTTACTTTCATAGCATATTCATTCTCACGTCGCATAATAAAAATAGTTTTTACGTTAACCCTCCCCTATATATATATATAGGATGGATTAGGTATGAATGATTTTTTTGTAAGAAATAAGAATAAATCCAAACCATTGATTTTAGTAAATTAATGGACAAGATTTATTTTCGTTGTGCTACAATTTTTTTTCTGTATTTATGTCAAAGGCTAAATAAATAATTTTATCTTTTAAGAATCAGTTTTTTTTCCCCTTAATTCAAGGAAAAATATCGTTTTATACTTTTTTTTGGGATTTATTATAACTTATCCTTTAAATCATTATCTCAATATTATTTCAGTTTCAATTTTAACATATACAAAATTATTTGTGATTCAAGCTAGCATGGAAAACTTAGGTAAAATAATATATATATTGATTCATATGTGTGGTTCTACATAGCACTAGTATAACAGTTTCATAGCATTTTTTTAATTATTCTTTGCACATACCATTAAAATTTCAAAAATTATTGTCAATTTATTTTATATGTTGTGCTTATTTGATTTTTTGTTCTGTACATATGTCGTTGCACTAGTGAAATATTTTTTTTTATCATTTTTAGCGTATTCATTTTGCACATATGCAGGTAAAAAAATTTATGTATTCATTCATACATGATTTTCAGTACTGATTGCACTAGTGAAATATTTTTATAGCACTTTTTTACTTATTCGTTGCACATAAGGTTTAATCTCATCAGTACAATAATTTTCAAAATTTTAGTAGTATGTGCAATGAATAATTAAAAAAAATGCTATGAAAAAGTGCTATAAAAATATTCCACCAATGCAATCAATACTGAAAATCATGTATGAATTAATACATAATTTTTTTACCTACGTATGTGCGAAATGAATACGCTAAAAATGCTACAAAATATTCTACTAGTGCAACGACATATGTACATAACAAAAACAAAATAAGCACAACATATAAAATAAACCGACAATAATTTTTAAAATTTTAGTGGTTTAGTCAACAAATAATTAAAAAATACTATGAAACTGTTATATCAATGCTATGTAGAACCACACGTATGAATCATATATATATATATATATATATATATATATATATATATATATATATATATATATATTATTTTACCTAAGTTTTTCATTAATTTGCTATCTTGAATCACAAATAATTTTGTATATATTAAGTATTGAAACCGAAATAATGTTACAAATAATGTTTTTTAAAAGATAAGTTACAACAAATCACTAAAAGTAAGTACTAAACCGTATTTTCCCTTAAATTAAAGGGGGAGGGGAAATTGATTTTTAAAAGATAAAATTACTTATTTAACCTTTGACATAAATACAAAACAATTTATAGTTTATAATTTATAGCAAAACAAAAATAAATCATATTTATTGATTTACTAAAATCAATTAATTAAATTCAATCTTATTTCTTATATTTATTTTCATTCTTACAAAACAACCACTATATATATATATATATAATGTCCCCAATCTAATTGATGAATGAATCATTACAATCCTTCACAACAAGACAAAATAACATAGAGCATCAATCAATCACCTAATTGCATTAACACATCTTTCAATAAGTAGTACTCATTCCATCCATCAAAATCGTTCTTTAATTTTATTGGCATGAGTTTTAATAAATTATAATAAATATAAAGTAAGTGAGTATAAAAAAGTGTGTCATGTAGATAATAAATGAATATATTAATAGATAGTGAGTGTAAAAAGATGGACCATACGTGGTTTTTTGTAAATAAGTAGATAGGTTTAGGGTAAAAATGTAAAGTTGATGTTTCCAAAAAAGGAAAGTGAACATTTTTTGTGGACGGATCAAAATATAATTAAATGAACGTATTTGGTGAACGGATGGAGTAACAGTCATCAGTAGAGCCAGTAAAATTGGTCCGGCCCGATGGGCAGGCCCGGGGTACCCAAAATTGGGATCGGATTGGGCTCGTGAAAATAGTGATCCGAAAAAAATCAGGCCTAAAAAGCCCGCCCACATAGCCCATCGGGCTGACCGGGCTTTGGAGCTAAAAAGCCTCGGGTTAACGGGCCTAAAAGCCCGCCCACACATTTAAAGTTTCAATATTTTATATTTGATGATGATATTTGAAACTTTAAGTTTATCTTATTTACGTTGAAATTTATGTTAGACTTATTAGTAGACTTAATTTATTTTATTTACTTTGAAATTGATGCTATTAGACGTAATTTATCTTATTTACTTTGAAATTGATGTTAGTAGATTTAATTTATTTATTGTTATCATATTTTTTGAAATTAAAATAATATTTTATTAAATTAAATATTGGACGGGTTTGGCGCAGTGACCAGATGGTGGGCTGACCGAATACCATATTTTCACCGACAAGATTTAGTACGGTCAACCAACCGGTAAAACAACAAACCTGATGGGCCGGGTCGGACTGGCCCGCCCCTTTTGCCAGCTCTACAGTCAAAATACCTAAAGCAATAATGCGCGTGTGTTTATGTACAGAGTAATTTCATGGTGGGGATCACAACTTTTTATGACTTATCTTATTATTAGCATTGTATTCAATTATTATTGTAATTGTTTATTATTCTATTGTTGCTTTACTGATATTTTATTTTTTATTTTTATGGGTAAACAAAATAGTAAAAGAGAAAATAACATACTCAAACATGCCCTAGGGACTATAGCTCAACGAGCAGGGGAAGGGGTTCCCAGAAGACTAAAACAGTCGAGACTCTCTTCGTTAAATCTTGTGAGTAAAATCCACCACAAAGACAAAATCTCACGAAAAAAAAGAGTACCATAGAGAACCTCATAATCTAAAAAATCACAAAGACCAAAAAAAAACGAAGGGGTACCTAACTAAGGCCAACCCAACAACGGTCAGAAAAACAACCCATACTAACTACGAAAAATAATGCAAAACATGCGAAGTAGGAATGTAGGATGAATACTAAATAAAATTTGGTAAACAATAGTCTTAATTCTCTGGACGTGAGAGTTGATCTGGAAATACTTATTAATGTTAGATAACTTATATCTATTATTTTAATAATATATTTTTAAAAAAATAAAATTTATTATAATATTATGCATCATATATAACTGTTATTTCAAAAAATTGACAAGTAAATAATATTATACTAATTAAGAATATTCTTAATATTATGAATATAATATTATGCATCATATCTTACATTCAGTTATAAGCCTTATATGCACCATTAGGAGACATAAACCGGCTAGCAATAAGCTCCTTAGTTGTGTGTGTGTGTTGGTCTAGTGGTAGAGTGGTTAATGCTCGAGGCCAAAGATTTCGGATTTGAGTCCATCGTGACGCAGCCTTTAAAATTTCTGCATTAAATTGACCAAAAAAAATAAGCTCCTTATCTCGTAAGGCTAATCTACCCAAAGTAAGAGATCCTCCTTCATTTCTCCTAGTTTCTTCATTAGCATTTTTGCTATAAGTAAGGTTATCCATTAAGGAGGCATATTCAAGATTGATAATAGACACGATTGAATATTTTTATCTTCATTATTAGGATATCTCTAATCCTAATCCTTTCAAATAGATATGAAGCAACCTATTTTGTTCATAATGTAGAAATTATCAAGGGCCCTAGAATATTTCAAAGTTATAATCCATCTCAATTAATAAAATTATATTACTATACTATTTTTATCTATCTAAACTAATGCTTAATAGTAAACGGCCTCTAAATTGTTTCATTTTATCACATTGTGCGTTAACTGATCAACATATTTGACTCGTTTTAGAATATAATAACGTTCATTATTGTATAAGAATATCCATAATACTAATGTTAGATATTATGTCATATATTAAATATATATTAGTAACTTTTACAATAAAAAAAGTTATATTAATTTGCGCCGAAATCATATTTTTAAATATACACTCTTAATAATACCCCCAACTCAAAAAGAAAAAACGAAAAAAAAGGAAATATAAAAGACATTCTTAATACTGTTTGAGTAGCTTTAACTCCATTTCATTTTTCTAATATAAAAATGTAAGTCAGTCATAAAGAATGAATAGAGTATATAGTTAGTAAACTAAAATTATGTTAAAACATCATTTCAGAAATTTAATATCAATATAAATTTTACAAATAAAATGAATGTTTTACTATTTACGTAAAATATGTTATTAAATATTTCTCGTACTTCTTAAGGTGTTAATAAAATAATTACCACTTTCCTTCGAAAATAAATAAATAAATGAATTACCACTATGTATGTTAGATTCAACGATACTGCATAATAGAGTATAAAAATGCATTATAAAATATAATTCACATAGTGTGTATGTACACACAATAGTGGACGTACCTATACCATAACTGTGGACATCATATGATAATATAGCAATTATTTATGATTGTATTGTTAATTAGTAAAATTAATATAATAATGTGATAATACTTAGTAAACTAATATTGATTCAAAATAACACTGAATATAGTAATTGAATGCAGTACTTGATAATAATAAATTTCTAAAACGAAGTCTCAAAAAATAATTTTCTAAAACGCGTAACATTTATTATATACAGTAGAACGAGACAAATGCGAAAAAAAACTAGCGTTGAGCTCGGCACTATCATTAGTTTTATGGATAATGATTTTTTTATATATTATGTACATACATATATATAATACCCCTTGAATTTTAAACTGAATTAATTCAGTTTTTTTAAACGGATTTTTTAATTAATGGATTACTAAAATGCCCTTTACATATTTTCTACTAAATTACACACGCTTTTTTTGGTAAACACGTATCTTAACAAAATTCCTAAAATTTGCCACTATATTTAACATATTTGCATCAATTTTTGGCTGTATTTTTTTTTCAAAGTTTTTTTTTTTTGTAATTCTTAACAATCTATCATAATTTTTGTACACGATTTTTCACATCTTAAGTACATAACTTTTGGCTGCATTATTTTTCCTATGTTTTTTTTATATGATTATTAACAATCTGTCTACATGCATAATTTGTTGTACACAAATTTTTACAGCTTTTACTTCTTTTATTCTTTATTATTTCATCTTTATCATGTGAAAATTTTATATATATATATATATATATATATATATATATATATTTGTAATAAATGCTTTTTAATCTTAGTTAAAATATGAACTATATAATATATAATTGCTCATCATATAAATATGATAAGCAATTATAATTCACTCCAAAATTTATAGTACAAAATTGCTCAATTATAAAATGTAACTGAATGTATTGATATTTGTATGAAAGTCATAATAGTGTCACGTAGTGAAAACATTGTTCATTTTTCTAATAATATTATACTACAACATAAAAATTATATGATATTAGTGAAATTGAAGTTAATAATTCAAAAATTGATAAAATCCACTATAAGTGTGAAAATATTTTCAGACTTTTACCACATTGTTCAAATATTTCGTAAATGTAGTTACGTAGTACAAAATTTCTCAACTATAAAACCATAAATTAATTATAATAGAATGTATTAAGATCTGTAAAATAGTCAGAATAGTGTCACATGTTGAAAACATTGTTCATTTTTTTAATAATAGTATACTATAGTAAAAATTATATGATATTAGTGAAATTTATGGTAACTATTCAAAATTGAACAACGTCATTATAATTGTGAGGATTGATCTTAAAAACTGAGATTTTGATGAATGTACTTACGTAACTATTCTATTATTTTATAAATGTACTTATGTAGTACTAAATTGTAAGATATTAGTGTAATCGATCCTAAAAATTAGAGAATTGGAGGAAACAACCATAATTATGAGAATCAGGTCACATATTGTTCACTATTTTAAATTAATAACCAATTTTAACATTTTGAAAGAATTAAAAAAAGAAGAAGAAATTAGAGTTATGAAATTTGAAAGAAACTCATAAACCCTTAAACACATAAACCCCTTAAATCCACAAAACCCTAATATCTTTTATTTTTTGTAATAATTGATCGAGCTAAAAACACACTCAAATTTACTCGCAATCGTACGAGGTAATTGTAGCGTGATAAGTTAACCCAAGTCGTCTCTCAAGGAAAACTTAACAGGGCAATTGTTCGTGTCGTGCACAGAAAGCAATTAAAATCCTAAACATTCTAATACCAACGGGGGTTTTGGAACATACGGGAATTAAAATACGAGAAAATAAACAGCATCCTAAGCTAGGGGTTGTCAATCCCGAGCTAAACTAATAAAACAATAAATCTAAACCAGGGGTTGTCAATCCCTAGTTGAACTACGAAAGCGATAAAAAGAAAGCGATAAACAAAAGCAATATAAATCCTATTCTTAGGGTTTGTCAAGCCCTAATCTAAATCTAATTGCAGATAAACCATAATCATCAAGCGATCAACAAGAACATGAATTAAACGAGAGCAGGATAAATCAAAGCACTATAAAACAAAGGAACATGAAGATTCAATAACAATAATCGATAAATCCAACAGATTAATTCGACAGTGAAAAGCGATAAACTAAAATATTGAATCTAAGAAATAAAAGCAGGAACTAAACTGAGATTGTATCTGATAAGTTGCCTGAAGAATTCCCGAAAATCTCCAGAAGAACAGTGCCGTGGCGGAAAAGAATATATAAAACTCAGAGCCCCCCTTTTGACCTAAACGCGAGTATATATATATAAATTGAAAGTGAGCGCCAGTTGGAGTTGAGCGTCGGTTCGAAAAACATTCTGCCTTGAACTTGAACGCCGGCTGGGGGAAAGCGCGCGAGGGAAATTGGATTTGAGCGTGCGTTGGGGATCCAGCGCCGATTGGGCATGCAGACATTCGCGGGAGCAGCGAACGCGGGCTGGGCGCTGGACATGAGTGCCGGACGAAACGGAAGGTGGAGCGGGAACGCGCATTGAGGCGCTGGAAAGAGTGGGCGCTGGCCAGCGCCGGATGGAAGAGGAAACGCCGGGTTGAGCGCGAGCTGGAGTGGCAGCGGGCGTTGGATGGTGGGGCGCTGGGCGCTGGGTGATGCCAGCGTCGGACGGAGGCGAGCGGCGGATGTGGTATGCGGAGCGCCGGGCGGCGTGCCAGCGCGGATGGATGCGAGCGGGCGCGCCGCCGGAGGAGGCGACGGTGAGGCTTGGCGACGGGCGCTGAGCGGGCACGCGCGTTGAGGCGCTGGCGCAGCGCGCGCGGTGGCCGAGCGCGCACGCAAGATTGGTAAGCGGGCGTTGGTGGCCGCGCCTGGGGCTCGACGGGTGTGCGGGGAGCGCGACGGGCAGCTGGCGTTGCGGCACGCTGGCGCTGGCGGCGCGAGGCGCGCGCGGAAGCGCCGCATGGCGCGGGCACGCGGGCGCTGGGCGCGGGCGCCGCGGGCATGCGGGCGCTGATGGACGCGCCAGGCCGGTCTTGGCGTGCAGCGACGCTGGGCGCGGTGCGTTGTGCACGGGCGACGGGTGGCGTGCATACACGTGTGCGATTGTTGTTTTGCCCGTTCTCCTTCGCTCGAACTCCGATTTACGCACGATTTTCGCCACGAACTCCTGTCGAGATTCTCTTCATTATATATGATCCTTGGCAGATCCAATTCATCCTATTTAATGCCGATTTTCTGCAAAACATTGAAACGAACCAAGTAAGTCCGAATCGATAAATAATAATCGAACCAACGGCATAAATAGGATAAACTACTGAAAATGACATGTAAAACCATACCAAGAATAAGTACAATTTCATACCAAACAACTCCCCCACACTTATCCATTTGCTTGTCCTCAAGCAAACTCTATACCAATAAGAACAGGGAAAATAATTCATGCATCTTCACTCTTAGTCCAATCAATCAAACCTCTTTTTGCAATTCCCCCAAACATGATGAATACATAATCGAAGTTAATGTGAAACAAATCTAAGATTGTGAGAAATTCAAATAAATAAGAAGGTGATCTTTGCTCAGACCCAACTCTCCGCTAGGGTGAATTAACTAAAATGGTTACCTTTAGCAACAAGTTTCCTTTGATAACACAAAGAAAGTATTAACAGATTTTGGAACAATGTTCGAAAGGTGAACTCTCGATGAACTCGAGTCTCCTATCATGGTTTCCCATGTCCATTTCTCGATTTACGAAAAAGAGGCACAGAATCTCATCCTCCATTTATACAATCTCAACAACTTATTGGAGTTTTCATTCTCCTTCTTTCCTCTCCTTGTTCACATTTTTTTAATTGAAACGAGTATATAGGTAACCACACTGTTAACACTACCCCTAGCATTAGTCGGACAAATCACATCAATAACCCCCGATTTAAAATTAATTCACACAATCTCGTCAATTCACATTGCACTTCAATAACATAACATCAAGATAAACGAGAATACATCAAGGTTTGACCAATACCACAGAGTTCAGTTGCAACAATCAAAATCCTAAATTATTCGCATAGACAAAGCTTAAGTCCAAAAAATCAAAATAAGCACAAGGGCACATCATTAAGCATACAAAAATATATATGTCACACCCACAAAACCAAATACTCTCTCCCCCACACTAAATTCGAGCACTGTCCCCAGTGCTCAAAACATTAATAACACGAAAATAGCCAAAAGAGGATGAGACTTCCCTGATAATAGATGGCAGTGGCAGGGATGGAATGTGAGCGTGCACGACAGAGTTGGAGTGTCACGGCTTCACCACACTGCTTACAACGTTCCAAATCTGAGCAAAACAAACTCAACGGCAACAGACAGATCAAAGAGAACAACAAAACAAAACAAACAAAAAAGAAAGAAAAAGAAAATAAAAATCCGTGGGTAAACTCCCACGTAGTACTCAGTTTAACGTCGTGAGCACGACGTAATCCAGTCAACTTCGAACTATCCATAGTCCTTAACCTGCAGGAATACCATCTCAGCCAGAGCATCAGTAGTAACCATATAAGCACAAAGGGCAGTAAAGGAAGTCAATAATAGATCATTTAAGCTCAAGTCGAACATCCTATTCTCCAAAGTAAAATAGATAATTTCAATTCCCAAAGCACAGTAATTTGGTGAATTAGGATGTTGACATACTATAGAAGCTACCTCGACTTTTGTCCTCACTTTGTCCTCCTCTGAGAACACGTACTTCAATTGTTGAGGCAGTTCCTTCACTTCCAGAGTGGGCTTTGGCATGCTAGCAACTTCACGTGCCCACTCTTCCTCGTCAGCCGACCCTATAACAACTTCCTCGAGGCTGTGCTCCTGCTTCTCATTCTCCAGCCAGTGTGGGAAATGAATCACTTCAGTTTCTTTCTCATTTTCCACCTCCTGTGACTGCAGCGGCTTATCTGATGTCTCTCCTACCCCATTCTCAATAATTGGGTCACTTTCAAGAATATTGACCGTCTGAACCTGATCGGATTGGTTTGGAAGTTCCATCAGTGCATATTGTTGAACCAACTCACCAAGCATGCTACTAATCTGTCCCAATTGCGCTTTCTAAACGCTGATGTGTGGAGTCTTGAGCATTTATTCTTTGGGTGATCATATCTCAAAAGAATACCACTGATGTGGTGGTGGAGGTGCTTGCTGATACTGCTGTTGTTTCATCAATACATATTGTTGAACCAGCTCATCAAGCATGCTACTAATATGTCCCAATTGCGTCTCTCAACGCTAATGTGTGGAGTCTTGAGCATCCATTCTTTGGGTGATCATATCCTCAAAACAAGACCACTGAGGTGGCGGTGGAGGTGCTTGCTGATATTGCTGTTGTTGGAAGAACGACTGCTGAATAGGAGGTTGCTGGAAATAGAGGTCCTCACTACTTGAAGAATTGGGAAGACGCTCATAGTGGGGCAAATAGGTTTGATGCTCCCAATAGGGATCATAGGCTTGATGCTCATAACCTGACGGACATCCCTCAGAAGGGTCAAACTGGGCTCCTTCTTCATAAGAAGAATTTGCCCAATACGACGAACTTTCCCCCACTGCTTGACCATATTCGCATCACCGTAACCCTGCATTAATAGACACCAACAGCAAAAACAAGATCACACGCACCGGGGGGAGAAAATAACCAAACAGAACGAAAAGAAACATAGAAAACAAACAATACGCCTAAAGTTTTCCCCGGCAACGGCACCAAAATTGATCGAGCTAAAAACACACTCAAATTTACTCGCAATCGTACGAGGTAATTGTAGCGTGATAAGTTAACCCAAGTCGTATCTCAAGGAAAACTTAACAGGGCTATAGTTCGTGTCGCGCACAGAAAGCAATTAAAATCCTAAACATTCTAATACCAACGGGGGTTTTGGAACATAGGGGAATTGAAATACGAGAAAATAAACAGCATCCTAAGCTAGGGGTTGTCAATCCCGAGCTAAACTAATAAAGCAATAAATCTAAACCAGGGGTTGTCAATCCCTAGTTGAACTACGAAAGCGATAAAAAGAAAGCGATAAACAAAAGCAATATAAATCCTATTCTTAGGGTTTGTCAAGCCCTAATCTAAATCTAATTGCAGATAAACCATAATCATAAAGCGATCAACAAGAACATGAATTAAACGAGAGCAGGATAAATCAAAGCAATATAAAACAAAAGAACATGAAGATTCAATAACAATAATCGATAAATCCAATAGATTAATTCGACAGCGAAAAACGATAAACTAAAATATTGAATCTAAGAAATAAAAGCAGGAACTAAACTGAGATCAGATTCGATAAGTTGCTCAAGAATTCCCAAAATCTCCGGAAGAACAAAGGTCACAAGGAAAAGAATATATAAAACTTAGAGCCCCCCTTTTGACCTAAACGTGAGTATATATATATAAATTGAAAGTGAGCGCCAGCTGGAGTTGAGCGCCGGTTCGAAAAATATTCTCCCTTGAACTAGAACGCCGGCTGGGGGGAAGACGCGAGGAAATTAGATTTGAGCGCGTTGGGGATCCAACGCCGGTGGGCGTGCGACATTCGCGGAGCAATGGGCGGGCCGGGCGCCGACATGAGCGCCGGACGAACGGAAGCTGGAGCGGAACGTTGGCTGAGGCGCTGGAAAGCCAGCACCGGATGGAGGAGGAACGCGGGTTGAGCGCGAAGCCGAGTGGCGCTGGCGTTGATGGTGGGCGCTGGTGATGCCTGCGCCGGACGGAGACGAAGCGGGCGACGGTATGCGGAGCGCTGGCGCCGGGCATCCGGATGGAATGCGAGCGGGCGCTATCCGAGGCGCTGGCCGAGGAGGCGCGCGCGTGCGAGGCTTGGCGAGCACCGGTGACGGGCACTGAGCGGCACGCGCGCTGAGGCGCTGGAAAGAGTGGGCGCTGGCGAGGCGAGCGCGCAAGATTGGCGAGCGGGTGTTGGTGGCCAACGGCGCCGGGGCTCGGCGACGGCGCTGGCGCGGCGGGCGCGCCGCATGACAGCGGACGCTGCAGGCAAGCGGGCGTTGGGGCGCTGGCGCTGGCGGCGCGGCGCTAGGCCTTTGGCGCTGCGGGCGTGTGCACGGGTGATGGGGCTGGCGCGCACGCACGCGGCGCGACTTGTTGTTTAGCCCGCCTCTCCTTCGCTCGAACTCCGATTTACGACGGTTTTCGCCACGAACTCCTGTCGAGATTCTCTTCATTATACTTGATCCTTGGCAGATCCAATTCATCCTATTTAATGCAGATTTTCTGCAAAACATTGAAACGAACCAAGTAAGTCCGAATCGATAAATAATAATCGAACCAACGGCATAAATATGTTAAACTACTGAAAATGACATGTAAAACAATACCAAGAATAAGCACAATTTCATACCAAACAATAATCAATAGTTTTATGAAATAATCAAAAGATCACGTAACCAATGTATGACATTATTGATTATTTTATTATATTATTTGAATAAAATGATATAATGAAAAAACTTGTAATAAAACATTACAAAGTCGATATTATTCAATGCAATTGACCAATTATTTCATCACTCTATACTATATTATAAAAGAAATACAACATATTAGAGAATTCAAAAAAAAATTAAAGTTATAGATTGAAATTAGAAACTTTGAAAAAAAACACTATGTCACTCTAACAACTTATATCTCCATCTCTATAACTATGGCAATATATCAATAACAATAATAATCATCTTCACATTCAAATATATCAACTAAAAATTATTTTAAAAATTAGCTAAAATATATTGTACTTATTTCAATTATATGGTTACTTAATAATAACATTGTGTTTTCAATTAATTTTGTTGTTTAATCAATTTTTATTTGATTAATTCAATATTCAATTATGAACAAGATAATATAATATAAGAGACAAACATGCACGAGTGTGTAATTTTTTTTTTTTCAATATCGCAATGTAATTGATGTTGTTAGACAAGTTGGAAAAAATTTAAAAGCCAGATCTTGAGTTCAAATCTCTTTGAGAACAACCTTTTATTTATTTTGTGTAATACCCCGCAGAATTAAATACCTAATTACGGTATTTAAAAACCATAAATCAAAGCTTTACGAGATATTCAATCGAATGATATCGAATAATGACTTCGATTAATTACGAAGGAATGAAATACTATTTTATATTCACCGAGAATTGTGAATTAAGGAATAAAAGTATATGAAGTATATCGGCAGATTATTTTAACGTTGATCGCGATCGATAGTTAAAATTATGATATTTTCTAAGCAATTAAGCTTAGAATTAAATTCCATTATTAATGGAATAATGTAATAAAGTGATGACGACCATTCCGAGATGAGTCGATAATGAACGTTGCAACGCTTTCAAACGTTAACGCTTTGAGATGAAACGAAAAGCGCTTTTAATCGATCAAGAAATTATAGGAATTAATTTCCTATGATTAGTATATGTAATTACAGTATTATTTAGCATTAAATCAATGCTAGATCATCAAGATTTGATAGTGACCAATTTTTCAAACGCTTGAAAACCCTAATTTTGAACTCGGTTTTTATCGCATAAAATGATGCCATTAATTTATCCTATGATATTATCTATCATCTAAACTATATATTATGATATATATGTCTATTAATGGCATGGAAAATAAAAATTTGACCTATTACAAGTGTGAGAGCCGAGAGCTCCTAAGTGCTATAACAAAGTGTGTTGTTAATCTTCCCACTATTACATGTATCTATTAAGTGGCAATGTGATTAATTATATATCATAACTAAACAATTAAATACTGATATTTATATATATATATGTATAAAAATCTAGCATGTGTGTGTGTGTGTAGAGAGGGAGTGTAAGAGTGTTGTGCATGTGTGTGACAAGTGTAGATGCATGGGGTGTAGTAAAAATGTCACCCATGCCTACCACCCAACACCCCATACCTCTCTCACCACCCAACACCACCCCACACACCCCACACCTCAATCAGTCGTCCCCTCTCCTCTCCTTCCTCCAAGAACAGCCCCATTTCCACCATATAGAAAGAACTCAAGCTCGGCTCTTGTGATACCAATTGATACACCTCGAAGCCACGAGCTCCGCCGCCTCCATCTCTCTCGCCTTCTTCCAATTTCGTGGCTGAGGTAACTACATCCTATGATTCTTGGACATGGCTAGATCATACATGCATGTGTATAGGTGGGTAATTCAATAGTATCGAACACATATATGTGATTGCATGTTGAACTATAATCTTGTCTCGCAAAACCGGAAGTTATCTCACGAAAACAGTGAATTTATAAAATTAATAGACTGAGTTACAGTGGTCCGATGATTGTGAATTTGTAATATGGTGAAATTATATGTGTCTAGTAAGCCTCTGAAATTTCAAGTCAATCCAACTTGATTTACTATTTTAATTGTATTTATCAAAACACCGCAAAAATCTGTGAAATCGCCGTGTTCATCACCCATAGTCCGTGGCTTTCGCTTTAAGTTTGGCTAATGATATCAGAATTTTCTAAAATGTTTACTATTTATTACAGATTTTACAATCTAACTGCACAAAACCGTCACTAAGTGATAGCTTGTAGTAAAATATTTTTATCTCCCAATCTATTGTGAATCATTGAGTGAGGCTTTTTCGGATTAAACTAGACTTAAGTGGATTTTCAATATGATTGGTTTCATTCCCAGATTCCTTATAATGAACTCACGGTAAATTTTTAAAGTTGATACATTACAAGAAGCTTTTTGGATAAACCGCTTTAGTGAAATTTTTCCATATAATAGGCTGTTCGAGTATGACTTTTACGTGAGATGTTCAAGCCGTTTTAGTTCGATTTGGACTTGGGTTTCTTCATAAGAAATGTTCCTCACCATGTCTAGTTATGATCTGGAAAGTTTGATCCCAAACCAAGTTTTATAGGTATACCTTTCATCGACCCAAAATCACCTACTGAAACCGTCCATTTCAACTAATCAACTTTGGGCTTATGTATTTCTCGATGCGTTAGATATTTTCCAGTATGGTCTTCATGAAATATGTAGTTCTTGTTACAAGATTTCGATATTGGTTGCCTTCAGCCATTTTGGCATTGTGAGTCAAAAGTTACGAGCCTCGCAAAACCCCTCGTCGTTAAGCTAAATCTGGGAAATTCTGAAAAATTTTCTAAGTATGGAAGTCAGTTTGAGTTGCCCACTTTGAGACCCTATATCTCCAGAACCACGACTCTTTTGGATTTAATTCCTTCTTAGAACTTGTAGTACATGTTTAGAGGTTTCCAGAATGTATCTTTGTGCGACCATACGTATTCTGAATCGAGAGTTATGGATCGTCAAAGTACGTCACTTGGGTTGTTTCAAGCTGTTTTTGCTGAAATTAAACACTTGAAAATTTGACTAAGTGTTGGAACTCCCCTAGGTGAAATATGCCTTATGTGAATAGGGTGATGATCGATTATTATATGGATGATATTAATACATATTAATGACCATAAGTATATAATAATACACTATATGAATTTAGAAATTTTTGGAAATCATTGGTAATTTTAAGAATTTTCGAGAGCATTAAAGGAATTATAAGGATTTTAAATCCTTTCTAATTAAGAGTAATAATATATTATATGTCTAAATATTATTTTGGACATATTTGGGATTTATAAAATTTTATAAAAGTAGATCATTATGTTTATAACGAAACGTTATATTTAATAACGTTATAAATGAATAATAAGGATTTATGGATAAATGGATTAATATTTAAGAAAAATATTAATAAAGTTCATCGATTTATGTGACAAATCAAGAATTAGGACTTTATGAAAAGAAATCGATTGGAAATCGATTTATAACATGAATTAGTAAGAAATTACTATCGAAAGTCAAAATTGTCGACTTTTGAAGTCAACGCATTTAAATACGTTCGATAAATACGCTAATACGGCGTAAGGTGTACCGATTAGGAAGAAACCTCATTAGTAAGAAAAGATTTCATAATTGAAATCCTTATATCTAGAAACGATAAATCGCCGAACGCTTAAACCCGAAGGTTAAAACGATACGGTTGAACGTGTCTCAAGAACGAGAACTATTCAATTGAAATACATAATTGAAAAGCATATCGAATTCATTAAGGAATTCAGTTTATATCGATATAGAATATCGAAGTTTATTCTCGACTTTGAGAGTCTCGAAACGCGAACGACGTACTAAAACATCGCTTTTACGTAAAGACGTGACGACGACGGCCGGACGCCGACGTTGACGAATACTCAAGTTTAAGACGAACAATAGTCCGTGGGCTTTACTCTACTCAAAATATAATGCTTCAAATATTTAATTACGATGCTTATTTCAACTGCTGATAAAATGTCTACAAGATTACCCGCCAAAATATTTATGTTTTTGTATGTATCCTATCCATGAGATGTTATGAGATGTTATGAAATGTTATGAATGTTGTTGGGTCGCTCCCAACTTATGAATGAAAATCGATATCGGATCCTATGCCGGAAGGCTTATACCTGGGTAGGATTAACGTGTACACTGATGGTGACTGTGTGCTGTAAGGACAATTCACGGCCGGTCACGGGTTCGTAGAGGGAGGCCTCCCTCGCGACTTTCGACTATGATGATATGACGAAAGGATGATAAGGGATACGGATCATACACACCCAGAAAAATACCTGGCCAGGCGGTGATTTTGAGAAATGATGAAAATGATTTTAGTAAGCACAAGGCATTTCAACTAAAACCCTTGTGTCTTACCATGATGTGGCAGTGTAATCTACAAATGATAAAATGTTTTTGGCATGAGTCCACTGAGTGCATTCTTGTACTCAGCCCTGCATGTTTGTTTTTAAATGTGCAGGTTGAGCAGATGATGGATGGAGCAGTGTTGAGCAATAGGAATGTTGTCGCTGAAATGTTTATACCTTGATAGTACATCGTCATATGTACATATCACATGTTTTCCGCTGCAAGAACCCCAAATTATGTAATATAGTCCAAAAACATAAATGACATATGTATTACGTTTATTGTTAAAAAGAGTCTCCTTGTATTTTTATCCCTGTTTAGAGTTATAGTCCCTGTTAATCCGTACTTAGGATTTAGGGGCTGTGACAGAGTGGTATCAGAGCGGTTCGCTCTTAAACCCAAAATCTTCTTTAAGGTTAAGTCTAGATTGAGTCATTAGACTTCTAGAGATCAGCTGACAATGCTCAACACTCCATCACATCAAGCTCAACCGAAATGAGGTAAATGACTTTTTTCCAAAGTTTTGAAAATTAGCCTGGCCAAGACGAATGTTTATGAAATTATTTTTCTCGGTTTGAAAACGAAAAGTTTGAAAGTGAAACAAAATTTTATCAAGTGAAGTGAAAGCTATGAGAAAGGTTGAGAATGAATGTTGTGACAAATGATTTGTCAAGAAAGTTATGAAAAGAATGAAGATATAAGACAGATGATGACAATGATATGAGAAAGTTTTGCACGATATGCCAAAGATGAAATGTTGAATTTCGAATGTAATAAGGGTTCATTATTATGAACAAAGTTATGATTATCCATGTTTTAAAATGATTGAGATTGGACATTTATTTGTCAATACGATATGTTGAATTCTTGAAATTCAACGAAATACATGCGCATAAATGAGCTACGCATTTAATATTTGAAGTTTTAATTCAAACCACAAAGTTGATTATGATGATAAGCATGCTAGTTCAAACAGAACATAGACTTTATAGGACACATGATCCCTTTACGAAAGAACACATAGAAGTAAGAATTTCCTTCAATTACAAGAACAAGATTAGTGATGGATTTGAGAACTTCATTCCATCTTGAGTGAAGAAAAGTGAAAGATTTATACGAAATTGTTCGACATCGGCATGTGCGATCGCCGACTTCAAATCGGCATTTATAACATCGCCTTTGACATGTCGACCGGGTAGTTTGTCCGACCCGGTGTCGGCAATATTCTGTACTACCTCGGCATCGGTAACGGCATGCACGACCTTGGTGTCGGCATCGCTTATAACCTCGACGCGAACGCTGTAAATTTCTCACACTATGCGGTGATTCTGTTTTGACTGTTCTCGGTCGTGTGAACCCGATTTACGACGGTTTTCGCTCACGTGCTCCTAATGCACTGTACTTCATTTCTTATGAAGGACCAAATCCTCGATTCCTACTCCGAATTCATGAGAATCAGTTGAAGTTAGTTCTATGATTTGAAAAGAGTAAGATCAAGTATAGTATGATACGAATCCTAGAATGTTACTAAGAAAGTAAGATCTTCAGTAATACAAGTAGAACCTTGACACACATGAGAACCTTTATTGATGACCTATTACGGGTATATGAGTTTTCAAAATTCTATTTGTTACCCAATTTCTGTCGTTGAGTTTAACTCTATGACCTAGTTCCAATTGAGAATTCATTCGAGTTTCTCACTTTTTCTGAAGAAAATTTTCAAACCCAAAAATTTACAAAGTGTCCTTTTGAACCCAAAGCCTTGTGTGACTGAGAATATGATTGTGACGGGTCTGGCCAGCCCATATGACCAAAGAAATCTCGAGAGTCGTCATTCATTCTTCGGACCCTAGAGCCCCATTCATTCAGTCTAAAGAGCATATTGATTCAATCATTAAAAAGATGTTATTTCGATTGTGAAATAGTACCTCTTGTAAGTGGTCGTGATAACTTTTTCACGATTTTTGAAACCATCAAGTAAGAAGAAAGTTAACTTATCTCAGTCATCTAAAAGTTTCAGACCAGTAAAGTGATAGACATCGAGAAATTATGATGTAAAGAAAATCTCGATGAGACGAAATATTTTCCCTATGATACACATGGATGTGATGACCCTTGATGGGCTTAACAAAGAATGATAACAGTGAAGTTATACCATCATACGACTATTATGATAACAAAGTTATGAATAAGATACTCTTTAGCATTGAATGCAAAGAGTAAAAGTAAAGAAAAGTATATGATACCTGTAGGATATGAATTTTCCTTATTATGTCATGACGAGAGCGATTACAACTTATCTTTAAGATAGTTGGATGTCTTTGAAACCTCGTTACTAGGTTGGACATGTTTAAAAAGAATGAAGATGCATACAAGATATTCTTTTCAAAGAATATATATATATATAAAGAAGTGATAGCATCCCAGAAAATAGATCTTTCGCCTTATAATTAATCAATGAGATTATGCTTGAGCATAATCGATTCCGAGTAATTAAAACTTAGTTAAACAAAAGATAATGAGATTGAGGAATCATAATCCTCAAGATTGTGTGAACGACGAGGATAGCCCTAGTATGTGAACTAAGTATGGAGGAAATAACTCCGAAGTTAAGACATGGTAATGAGATGCTTAGAATTAAGTTATGGTGTACGAATGTACTACACTACCAAGCCATATGACAATGATAACGATTCTAGTCCTGAAAGTGGGAACCGAAGTATAAAGAAAGTAAGATTACTTTCAGATACCATGCTCAAGAAAAAGGACAAAAGTCAAAAATAGCAGAAGAAATTATGAGCTATACAATTAGATAGTTCATGATATGATAAAAGCTTCAGAGATGTTATAACTTCGATAAGTAAGGTAATTCCTTGGAAGTAAAGAAACGGATTAAGAAACAGATTCATTATTTTAAAATAAATCTTAATAACCTAAGTTATAATGACACAAAACGCTTGTCTCGTGTAACTTAATAGTTAACAAGCAAGATAGTTTCTATAGATCTTGCAAAGGAAATACATTCAAGAGAACACAGGAAAAGATTCACATGGAATGATCTTAAGGTGGACCTAATTGTAAATCTTACCCCCATATTTTTGTGACGATCAATAAAGTGAGGTATTAAGTATCTCTGACATGGAAATGAAGAAATCATTGAATGTCGAGAAAATGGTAAAGATATTTGATGTCAAGGTAAAAGTATAATACATCCCCAGTGGACAAAGGATTTTATCTTATGCGAAATTGCACGATGAATCAATAAAAGATTAAGAAGAAATGACTATATCCAAAAATGGATATTACAAAAAAAAATGGCGCTAAAGGCCAGTACAAGGACTTCTCTGGAAAAGAGTTTAAAGTAAGAATATATGAGAAATATACTCCTAAGATCGATAAAGTAAAAAAAGAAAAGGAATTTAATCATTCATACTGGATTAGGAATGGATGATAGTGATAGAGACATGACGATCTCTACGATAAGATTTCATTATTGAAATATATCAATATCAAAGGATAGGTTGATGTAGACCTAACCACGAATGCTGTTGGTAAAAGCATAACGATACGGATACCCGAGAAGTATAGGGTGAATGAGGCAACAGAAGACCATAGCAAGGGAACATAATGTCCCAATGGAAAGGACAATGACATATGAAATAGACATTTACTTGAATAAACGGGAACACCGTAGACCAAAGCCTATACTTCGCACCGAAAACAGAACAAACAAAACCCAAAAGGCATGATAGGTATGAGGAAAATTCCTCAGAATACCTATAAGATTTTGTTCAATGTAAATGCTTCGCTTTTTGACATCGCACAAGTATGCGTAGAAGCGATAGAACCCAACTCAGGGTAAGCGAATCAAGAAATGAAAATCTCCTTACCTATACGGGAATTATGACCATCGCAAGTGTTACTTAAGCTCAGAATTGAACCTAGAATCGCCTAAAGTACTATCCAATGATTTGGATCATTATATCTATGTGGAACGTAAATATAATTTTAGAGACAAGAAGTTTCGAAAATGGCTGTCATTCATGTGATTAGTAACCTGGGCCTAGCCTTTTCGTTAGAGGTTTCACACGACAGAATGTCAGTACCCACTGTTCGCCTATGCGAATATCTTTAAGGCAACATACGACTGAAGATGTAAAACGTAAAATGGGTATTAAGATAAGAGTCATGAGTCATCTACGGGTTATATATGTCTTAAAGTGTATAATTCTTTAAGAGATCCTTCTTGTTTAGAAATCGCCTCCATTGCTTAAATTAAGTCGGATTTATCTAAAAATATCCGTTTACAGATGATAAGAAAAGGGAGTTTAACGGGTAAGAGTTAACCCCAAGGCCGACAAGTTTATAACTCACACGAGCGTATCGGCTCTTTTAATATGAACTAGGGATGAATTTAGAACAGTTTTGGAGAAAATTTTTGCACCTCTAGATGGATACTCGTAACTATAGAGTGTCAAATGAGGATGGTACCCAACGACGTATCTGTCATTTGCCAATAGATTGGCAGAATTTTTGCAAAAGAAGTATCAAGAGAATATTTTCTCCATGATAAAAATTCCAAAGCGTGGACAGACTTACCAGGATTTATCAACAGGCTCAAGTATACCTATACCGCGTAGGAAACGACACCTACGAGTACTTGTCCCAGACCTCGGCAAGTTACACAGCACGGCATAAAGGAATGGTTGTACCTGATGTTCCAAACGCTGCCCCACGTCCTGTGCCATCAATGATACCAGAAAGAGACTAGAAGGGCAAAAGGACAAAATTTTATCGCCCTCGCGGATTAAGAGAATTACCGCTACCAACCCAACCATACTTTTTGATAAAAGTAACACCAACTTCTAGTAATGAAGAAGAAACGGGGAGCAGCTTGACCCCGGGCTCTTTGAAAGAGAATGATCGTCAGGAATATGAAAACAAAAACGTACTTGGAGAAAGGCAAGTTTCCAAGGGAGGAGTACGACTCTGACAAAGGTCACTCAAAGACATAGAATCCTAGGATCCTATAAGACTTATATGTAGATAATGGTTTATGATGATAATGGTGTGATTATAATATGTAAAATAAACGTAGTTTGGAAATTTTATGAATATGTTCAAGAGGTGTCAAAATTTTGTGCGCAAAAGAACTAGACGCCTTATAATCAGTCGACTCGATAGACCGACCCTCGTAAGTAATGTATGAAAAGTCCTCATTGAGGCATTATGATGAAGTATTATATGGTCTGTATAGAATGATATCCGAAATACGAAAACAAATTGATCTGAATAAAATATGGATACCATGAGATGATAGTTACGCCATTCGGACTAACGAATGCACCAGCCCTGTTCATGAACCTCAAAAATCGAGTGTTTCACACATACCTAGTTAATTTTTATCTCAATCCTCATGGATGATGTTCCTATCTATTCAAAGGACGAGAAAGAACATAAAGAAAATCGAAGGGCTGTCTTACAAATTTTAAGAGCCGGGCAAATTTTGCCAAGAACAGTATTGTGAATTTTGGCTTAAAGAAATATTCCTCTGGCACATAGTGTCTGTAGAAGAAAACAATGTAAATCTGACAAATGACAAAACAATTAAAGATGAAAGAGGTCAATAACCTAAAATAAGATCAGGATTTTATAGATTGATTAACTACTATTAGAGATCTATTAAGAACCCCCTAAAGTAGCAAAGCCAATAACATAGCTACCCTAAAATGGAATCAAATTTACGAGGATTAATAAAAGTAAGGCTATGTATTAATATGAGGAAGATAATAGCTTACAATCACAATGACTTAGGCCACACGAATAGAATTTCCCAACTCATGACTTGAAATAGTGACAGTAGTATAAATACCGAAGTCTTGGAAATTTCACTCTTATATCAATAAATTAAGAACCCTTCACAATTTACAAAAGTTTGAACTTATTCTTCGAGCAAAGAAATTTGGATACAGGATAGGAAAGATGGCACGAATCAGTAAAAGATTATAATTGTGATAAATAATCACCTAAGGAAGGTTAATGTAGAATCTAATGCCTAAGTTATAAAATTCAGTCTAAATTATGGTATGTCCTTATAGAAAAGGAAAACTCATTGGAAAGATTAAGAAAACGAGAACAGTAATAGTCGGGCAATCAGGGACGAATGTAAGTAGTATTCCCCCAACCAAGGTGAAATATGACAAAAAAAAGAGAAGAGAATGAAGATGGGAATAGAATACAAATTAAGATAAGGAATGAAGAGCTGAAGAATTTTAAGGAGCGTTGGACAATGTTATTGTCTAAAAAAAAGATATATACATATATTTCCAAGCAACAATAAGCTTAGAAATGAAATCGTGAATAAAGTACATGATCCTTCTCATACCGCCCAACCAGGCATTATTAAGTGACATTGTGAATTATGAGAAAGGTTAGATAGGGTTAATGCCCGAGGCCAAAGGTCTCGGGTTCGAGTCCACCGTGACGCGGCCTTTAAATTTCTGTATTAAATTGACCAAAAAAAAAAAAAAAGAAAGGTTAGATAGGAAGGAATGAGATAAGATATAACCATATTGTCGAGCGGTGTCTCGGTTACCAATAAGTAAAGGCATTGTATCAAAGGCCTTATAAGAGAATATAATCTCTAGAACTACACGAATGAAAATAGAATGATATAGAAATAGATCTTATGATGATTTTACCAAAGTCATAAAGAAGTCGCACTACTATATGGCTAGTAGTGGATCGACTCGCCAATTATGTTTTATCTCGCCTATTCGGATGACTCGTGAGATCCGATAAGTTAGCTCGGTCATACATATAGGAAAACGATATTCATGTGGAATACCAAAACCTATCGTTGCAAATAAGAGACACCAAGAGTACCCCTAGATTTTGAACTAACTCACAAAAGAAGTTAGACACGAGATCGAACCTTAACATTGATGTCCACTCACAGCGTAGGACGATCAAAAGAACAGGATGAACGCTAAAGGATATGATAGAACATAAGTGTTAAACCAAGATGAAAGTGGGAACGATATCACCACCGTTAAGTTTACATAGACCGTAGTGTCAAACAACGATCAATATAGCCTTATGCGGCATTATGCGAAAAGAGTTATCGATCACCACTTTATTGTAATAAAGTAGGTGAGAGAGAAAGTATAAAGTCCTGACGTTGTAAATGAATGATAAAGATATATGCCAATAAGGCAAAGAATAAGAAAAGCTAAGGACAAACAAAAGTCTTACGCTGATACGCGTAATTTCGAACTGCATTTTAAATGCGTAATTAAAGTTTCTTAAGATTTCTCCATCTAGAGAAATTATAAGTTTAGATACAAGAATGTTGAGATCACGTTTTATAGGACCTTACGAGCTCCTAGCAATGATAGGCCTAGTAGCCTATAGCTGATACTTCCACCACATTTGGGAGGGAAGTACGAAATGTTTTCCACGTGTCGCAGTTAAGGAAATACGAAAATGACCCAATTCACGAAAACCAACATGATGACGTGACCTTTGACTCAGATGGGTTATGATGAAAATCTACGACTAATTTGATCGTACGATTCAACGATTAAAGAAGCAAGTTTGGGTCTTATAATGAAAGTCCAATGGAAGAACCATGGACGAAAGAAAAGCACATAGAAAGTTATGATGTTATGATGTTAAGATACCCATACTTTATGAGGTATGCAAATTTCGGACGAAATTTCTTTTAAGGGTAGGATGTAATACCGCATAATTAAATACCTAATTACGGTATTTAAAAACCAGAATCAAAGCTTTCATTGAGATATTCAATCGAATGATATCGAATAATGACTTCGATTAATTATAAAGGAATGAAATCTTATTTTATATTCATCGAGAATTGTGAATTAAGGAATAAAAGTATATGAAGTATATCGCAGATTATTTTAACGTCGATCGCAGATCGATAGTTAAAATTCATGATATTTTCTAAGCAATTGCTTAGAATTAAATTCCATTATTAATGGAATAATGTAATAAAGTGATGACGACCATTCCGAGATGAGTCGATAATGAACGTTTCGCAACGTTTTCAAACGTTAACGTTTTGAGATGAAACGAAAAGCGTTTTAATCGATCAAGAAATTATAGGAATTAATTTCCTATGATTAGTATATGTAATTACAGTATTATTTAGCATTAAATCAATGCTAGATCATCAAGATTTGATAGTGACCAATTTTTCAAACGTTTGAAAACCCTAATTTTCGAACTCGGTTTTTATCGCATAAAATGATGCCATTAATTTATCCTATGATATTATCTATCATCTAAACTATATGTTATGATATATATGTCTATTAATGGCATGAAAAATAAAAATTTGACCTATTACAAGTGTGAGAGCCGAGAGCTCCTAAGTGCTATAACAAAGTGTGTTGTTAATCTTCCCACTATTACATGTATCTATTAAGTGGCAATGTGATTAATTATATATCATAACTAAACAATTAAATACTGATATTTATATATATATATGTATAAAAATCGTGCATGTGTGTGTGTGTAGAGAGGGAGTGTAAGAGTGTTATCAAAAACACTATATGGTGAAATTATATGTGTCTAGTAAGCCTCTGTAAAATTTCAAGTCAATCCAACTTGATTTACTATTTTAATTGTATTTATCAAAAACACTGCAAAAATCTGTGAAATCGCCGTGTTCATCACCCATAGTCCGTGGCTTTCGTTTTAAGTTTGGCTAATGATAAAACTCTAAAATTTGGCAGAAACATAATTTAACATGTCTAGAAGATGTATGTAAATGTTCAGAATTTTCTAAAAGTGTTTACTATTTATTACAGATTTTACAATCTAACTGCACAAAACTGTCACGGAAGTGATAGCTTGTAGTAAAATATTTTTTATCTCCCAATCTATTGTGAATCATTGAGTGAGGCTTTTTCTGGATTAACTAGACTTAAGTGGCTTTTCAATATGATTGGTTTCATTCCCAGATTCCTTATAATGAACTCACGGTAAATTTTTAAAGTTGATACATTACAGTAAGCTTTTTGGACAAACTGCCTTAGTGAAATTTTTCCATATAATAGGCTGTTCGAGTATGACTTTTACGTGAGATGTTCAAGCCGTTTGTAGTCCGATTTGGACTTGAGTTTCTTCATAAGAAATGTTCCTCACCATGTCTAGTTATGATCTGGAAAGTTTGATCCCAAACCAAGTTTTATAGGTATACCTTTCATCGACCCAAAGTCACCTACTGGAAACTGTCCATTTCCAACTAATCAACTTTGGGCTTATGTATTTCTCGATGCGTTAGATATTTTCCAGTATGGTCTTCATGAAATATGTAGTTCTTGTTACAAGGTTTCGAAATTGGTAGCCTTCAGCCATTTTGGCATTGTGAGTCAAAAGTTACGAGCCTCGCAAAACCCCTCGTTGTTAAGCTAAATCTGGAAATTCTGAAAAATTTTCTAAGTATGGAAGTCAGTTTGAGTTGCCCACTTTGAGACCCTATATCTCCAGAACCACGACTCTTTTGGATTTAATTCCTTCTTAGAACTTGTAGTACATGTTTAGAGGTTTCCAGAATGTATCTTTGTGCGACCATACGTATTCTGAATCGAGAGTTATGGATAATCAAAGTACGTCACTTGGGTTGTTTCAAGCTGTTTTTGCTGAAATTAAACACTTGAAAATTTGACTAAGAGTTGGAACTCCCCTAGGTGAAATATGCCTTATGTGAATAGGGTGATGATCGATTATTATATGGATAATATTAATACATATTAATGATCATAAGTATATAATAATACACTATATGAATTTAGAAATTTTTGGAAATCATTGGTAATTTTAAGAATTTCCGAGAGCATTAAAGGAATTATAAGGATTTTAAATCCTTTCTAATTAAGAGTAATAATATATTATATGTCTAAATATTATTTTGGACATATTTGGGATTTATAAAATTTTATAAAAGTAGATCATTATGTTTATAACGAAACGTTATATTTAATAACGTTATAAATGAATAATAAGGATTTATGGATAAATGGATTAATATTCAAGAAAAATATTAATAAAGTTCATCGATTTACGTGACAAATCGAGAATTAGGATTTTATGAAAAGAAATCGATTGGAAATCGATTTATAACATGAATTAGTAAGAAATTACTATTGAAAGTCAAAATTGTTGACTTTTGAAGTCAACGTACGAAATACGTTCGATAAATACGCTAATACGCGTAAGGTGTACTGATTAGGAAGAAACCTCATTAGTAAGAAAAGATTTCATAATTGAAATCCTTATATCGAGAAACGATAAATACGCCGAACGCTTAAACCGAAGGTTAAAATGATACGGTTGAACGTGTCTCAAGAACGAGAACTATTCAATTGAAATACGTAATTGAAAAGCGTATCGAATTCATTAAGGAATTCAGTTTATATCGATATAGAATATCGAAGTTTATTCTCGACTTTGAGAGTCTCGAAACGTGAACAACGCACTAAAACATCGCTTTTACGTAAAGGTGTGGACGCGGACGCGACGGCCGGACGTTGACGAATACTCAAGTTTAAGACGAACAATAGTCTAGGTGGGCTTTACTCTACTCAAAAATATAATGCTTCTGAAATATTTAATTACGATGCTTATTTCAACTGTTGATAAAATGTTTACAAGATTACCTGCCAAAAATGTTTATGTTTTGTGTATGTATCCTATCCATGAGATGTTATGATATGTTATGAAATGTTATGAATGTTGTTGGGTCGCTCCCAACTTATGAATGAAAATCGATATCGGATCCTATGCCGGAAGGCTTATACCTGGCTAGGATTAACGTGTACACTGATGGTGACTATGTGCTGTAAGGACAATTCACGGCCGATCACGGGGTCGTAGAGGGAGTCCTCCCTCGCGACTTTCGACTATGATGATATGACGAAAGGATGATAAGGGATACGGATCATACACACCCAGAAAAATGCCTGGCCAGGCGATGATTTTGAGAAATGATGAAAATGATTTTAGTAAGCACAAGGCATTTCAACTAAAACCCTTGTGTCTTACCATGATGTGGCAGTGTAATCTACAAATGATAAAGTATTTTTGGCATGAGTCCACTGAGTGCATTCTTGTACTCAGCCCTGCATGTTTGTTTTTAAATGTACAGGTTGAGCAGATGATGGATGGAGCAGTGTTGAGCAATAGGAATGTTGTCGCTGAAATGTTTATACCTTGATAGTACATCGTCATATGTACATATCACATGTTTTCCGCTGCAAGAACCCCAAATTATGTAATATAGTCCAAAAACATAAATGACATATGTATTACGTTTATTGTTAAAAAGAGTCTCCTTGTATTTTTATCCCTGTTTAGAGTTATAGTCCCTATTAATCCGTACTTAGGATTTAGGGGCTGTGACATTTTGTGATTTGAACATATTATTTCTGAAAATTGTGTGATTTAAACATATCTATTCCTTAATTATCAGAAGACTAATGATGTAAAATACAAATTCAATTAAAATGGATAAATTAATTAATTTTCGGTTATATTGTAAATTGACCAAAATATTCCTATTATGTAAATACATAGTAAGTGAATTCATCAGTACGTAAATTTATTTATTATATTCTTAATTCTTATCAACTCATTGTGTGTGTGTGTGTGTGTGTGTGTGTGTGTGTGTGAGAGAGAGAGAGAGAGAGAGAGAGAGAGAGAGTCACGATCGGACTTTGCTAAAAATAGTTGAGTTTGGAAATCGTGACCAGGGATGGGGAATTGGGAGAGGAGATAGAAAGGTGTTGTACTTGCTTAACTAAAAGTTGAACTGATAATTGTAATTAAAATATAATCAAGAATTTTGTAGCAGAAAAGCATAGTTGAGATACACGTACGAAGACATTTATCTCGGGGTATTTTTTAACTAAACTCGATAAAAGCTTAGCTCTGCACTTTACCATTCACATCACAGCTCAACCTGCACATTTCGAAATATATGTAGGGCCGAGTACAAAAGCACTCAGTGATCTCATGCCAAAAGATACATACATACATGTATAAATTATAAATTCTCATGACATCTCAACAGTAATGCAAAGAGTTTTATCTTAAAAGGCCAAAGCTTACTAAATTCTTTTGTAAAACTAAAGTTCGTCTGATCAGACTAAGTTCTTTTGTAATCACCATATCTGTAACTATCGTACCAGAGAAGTGGCCACTTCTCATGGACACCTATAACTATTGTGCTAGGAAAGTGGTCTATTCCACGGACACCTGATCGGCCAACCCGCTAAGATGACTCACGATCCTTGTGTACATTAACCCTGACGGGGAAACTGGCCCGCACAGGACCCGAATTCATTAACATATAAAGTTAGCATTGCCAACAAAGATAGGTATCATACATAAATCTCAAAACATTTATGACAAGACAATACTTAAAATGATTTCCAGTTCAAAGATTTTGAAAAGAAAATAATTGCTTAAATGAAATATTTAACTTTTTTTATATATAAAAAAGCCCACCTATTAGCAACTCCTGCTCACAAGATCACAAACTCTATCTCGTTGCTCTGTAGTTATTTGCTCGCCGACCTTTATTGTAAGAATAAAAGATAAGATATACGGAACAAACTACTATTCTTATTGGAATGAGTTCATGATTTTATTCAGTTAAGGAATATATTAGAGATTTTGCATTCTCTATTAGGACTCGAGTTATTACTCATATTCGTCGTTAGAAATTATAGTCGCTCTTTAACGCTTAGAATGTAAAGAACGCTTCTATTGAATGATCAATTAAAATTTAAATTGATTGCTAATTCATTATTGAAATTAGACTAATCTTAATTAAGATTAATCTTAATTAACCAATCCATAATTAAAAGTCGTCTCAATAGATAAATTTATGAGCCCAAATTAACTCATCTTAAGCTTACTCTTTATTATTTAATAATTGGAGGTCTAATTTAATAAATTAGAACTTCACAAATTAATCCAAATTATTCATCTAATTAGAGGTCCACTTCAAATTTTAGTTATAGCACAAAAGTCCAATTATGTTTATTGAAGCCAAGCCCAACTAATTTACAGACGTCTTCCACCCTTATCCACAAACCCCCGTCGTCGCCGTCTTTCCTCATCTCCGGCGTTACGTCGTCGTCGGTGACAAACATCATCATCGGCGATTGCTCCTGACACTCTTTTCTCATGTCCCTTTTTTTTCTCTCTCGACACTCTCACTAGATAGAGAGTGGACACATCCTTTCTCTCGTCTCCAATCGCCGCCGTCATTTCCAGATTTCCGACGAGCTCTGTCGTGTAGCTGCGTCTCTGCTGCGACAGCGCGATACTCTCGTACTCATATACGGTAGCAGCACGGAACGCCACCACCTACGATGAGATATGTCGTCACCTGCCCACACGATACATGATTACCCATTTACTCTTGACGATCAGCGCCGTAGTCTCCGGGGTCCGGTGACAGTTCGTCGTTGTCAACCAAGCAGCCGTCGTGGTTACTGCTCACCGTCGTCTCATCCAAGCAGTCGCCGCCAGGGTCACTGTTAGTTGAGCTACTGTAATTTATTTCCTTCGACCAGGCAGCAGCAGCGCATCACCGCCGCACCACTGAGCCGAACCTGGTTCCCAAACATACTGCAACTAGGTTCAATAATGACAGTCTCTCTTAGTTCTTTAGATTTTATTATGTTTGGATTACTTCTTATTATTTCAATTCAATAGGCGCAGTATGTAGCTCTATAGATTTTGGAGATTTGGTTCTATGTTGTAAATTCTTAGTATCGTATACTTGAATTGAAGACGGGTTGTGATGCATTTGTGCTAGCTGTTTGTGGAGCATATCGGAATATATCATGCTATGTAAAGAACTTTAAATGTGCTTTACTTATTTTGTTATATGTCATAAGATTAGTGATGATATGATGTAAAGTAATCGTGATAAAAATATCAGATTTGTTTATATCTCTGTATTAATTTATCGATTTTTTTTTTCGTTTAATCAATTTCTCATTCAATTCATAATTAATCTGATTCTGCAACTTATCTAGGTCGATCATAAGTTCTCAATTAGATCACGAGCACATGAGAATTAATTAATTCTACAAAGGAAAAAAAAATTCAGAACACGAACTTTGTCGACTCAATTAATTATTTAAAGATCTGGGGTGTTACAGAGAGAGTTCTGATGAAGTCAAAAGTTTAGGGCGGAACTGAGGGATTGATGAAAAATATTTTACAATTCAGAGCGAGAGGGACTTTTTGAGGAAATTTCAAATATGTCACGGAAATTTTCTAACAAGTACCAGCATGAGTGTACAAATAAATACTGAGGGCAAATCATATTAGACGCTATAAGGAGAGTCTAAATGTGGAATCTGCTCTACTCCAAAGTATTCTCTCCGTTTTGATATTGTTGGCTCTTTTTTTTTTTTGTACGTAGATTAAAGATATATTTGTGTTTTATGTGAAAAGTAGTGTGTGACATAAAATTCGATGTACTTTTTAATGTAAAATTGTTTTATTTTTTGGAACGGGACAATGATTAGGCGTATTTTATACGTATATTTTGAATGATTTTGATGAGTTTAAATGCTTAATACCTACTTAATCATATTGTATGAAGCATATTTTATGGATTTTGTAGGTGTTGATATTATTTTGAAAGAAAAAACATGATTTTAGAAGGAGTTTGAAGACAATGAATTGAAGGAAGATTTATATAAAATTTATTTTCTATGTGGAAACTTATTATTATGGAAGCTTTTAATTATTAGTTGGATATTATTTTATAGTTTTACTTTTTGGCAATGTTCGGCCATTTAGCTTTAGGTTAGTATTTATTTATTAGTTGAGTTGTTTTAAAACTTACGCCTCCAACTTTGGATTCAAGTGAGAGAGACGTGAAATCACATTGATTGCATCAAACCACTTTTTCTTCTTTTCATAATCTCCTCTGTTTATTTTATTATCATTTCGAGCTAATCTTTTTTATTTGTGATTCAAGAAAGAATTAGCATGATTCCTAAGTGAGATTTAATTTGTTATTTATTTTTTAATTCGGATGCAAGTATTTGTTGTTCTCTGTTTTTTCTGTGATTTAATTGTTTCAATCTGCTAGGTAGTGTACAATATTTAATAAGTTGAAATTAATTAATAGTCAATTAAATCGGTCATACGTAATCGTGGTTTAGGTTTGATTAGTGGTAAATTGATCTTCAGGTCAATGGACTAACAATCTTAATTTGATAATCCCGTGTTAAAATTTATCGGTTTTGAATCGAGTCTTTCTAGTTCTTAATGTTGTCGCTCTTTAAACCTATAGTGTCTTTTACAGTTATCAGTTGATTAGAGAAATAGTTAGTGAAACATCTTCCTAACTACCGAGAAGCTAAGGAGAGATAAGACCGCGTCAGAAGCGTCTTCGGTGGTCATAACTGGTTTATTTGCATGAGTTAAAGTTATCTTTGTATGGATGGTTAGAATATCAGCTAGAATATCAAGCTATGGTGGAATTAATTGGCTGTCGAAATATCTTCACACATTTATTATCTTTCTCAAATTTATTCTCTTTAATAAAAATTCAATTCCTCTTTATATTTATTGTTTATTTAATAATTCATTAGTTTTTAGTAATCCCAATTCATTCGTGGTTACGTTGCAGGTCGAAAGTTTAGGAGAATTCTCACCAGTCCATTGGGAGACGATTTTTGCTTACTGCTGTCTACGCAGTGTGGGCATACCGACGACTGTCTATCAGTCGATTATTTTTGGTGAAAAGCGACGCACCAGATAACCCAAAAAAAAACAACGAATCAATAATAATGGGACGGATGGAATATTAATCTTTTTGTGATTTCTTGCAAGGAGAAGATGAAACAGTAAGTGTAGTCAAGTATATGAAAATTAAAGAATGTCCAGCCTTTTGTATATTATTAATTGATCATGGAATATGAATTCAAAAAGAATCCAAGAATAGCTAGCTGTCAGCCTTTATAGCATTGTTCACCTAATACTTTGATATAATTATGAATTTTTATGTTATATTATGACGATGAGAAACTAGATATAATACCACTATTTTACCGATGGTAAGTCCAAATTTGATATCTTGCTGATAATATAGAAGGTATTGGACCTTATTTCAGAATTGGCCCGACCCGATTTCAGGCAGTTGGCCCACAGATTGTCAACCTTGAGAAAAAATTGTTGCAGGGCGGGCTAGGCCTAGGGGCCTGTTTGGCTCGAAAAATTCTGGGGTGAAATTTCATTCAAGTCAATTTGGCTAAGCCAGATCCTTGATTCCTTAACTCACAGAGGAGCACTCATATGGCCCCATTTTCATTAGTTCGAGGGTTTGGACTTATGTTCTAATTCTAAACTGTTTTGTTTATCTTACAAAATACTTTCTAAGTTCTAAATTTTGATAGAGGGAGCTCATTCTTCTATTTTTACTAGTTTGAAGGTCTAGACAAGAAAAAAGTTAATAGATTAATCAAATTATAACAATAATAATAGTGACAAGTGGTAACGAGACCATAAATATTGTAGTTTATTGAGAGAGCTCATTCCTCCGGTGGTGGTAAATTATAATATGACCACATATATTGCAGTTTAGTGAAAAAGTCCACTCCTCTAATTGCAAGAATTAATTACACATAGAGATATGTCCCCATCATTTTTCATATATTTGGGAGGAAAAGATAGTAAGGACTGAACCCTATCCCTTATTTTACAAAGAAAATTTCGCACTGCTCCGGTGTTGACAAAGAGAGGAACGTGCCCCATGTTCTGTGCTTATAGAAAAACCAGCGCAAGCTTATGAAATAACGTGATAGTATAAGAAATAAATTTCAAAAAGCTTGTTCACGTATAAACTAAAGATAAAATGACATCACACAATTATTTAGTTAATTTATTATTTTGCTTCGTTCTCCTTCGTTCGGGCTTCGAATTGCTCTCCGTTTTTTCCCACGTCTTCTTATCGAACCCCTCTTCGATAATATGTGATCCTTCCATCCCAAATTAATCTCTATTTTCCTACAAAAATCCAAAAATAACCACAAAATATCAAGTTTTCACAAAACACTAAACTTTGCAATATAACTCTTCGAGAGGGTTTAGTGCTTTTGTAGGAAGCATAATCTTGGGAACTTTTGGGAGTTAATACGATTTCTTGAAGCCTAAGGGTAATAGAGTCGTGCTAATCTACGCTCATACGACTTATCGAGAGAGAGGCTATGAGTAAATAAAATCTACATGTTCTGGGTTAAAACTGGTAAATGGATCAACACAACATTCACATAATCTGAAGCTGAGCATACATGCATCCCTATGATCGGTATCTTTTATTCTTGTCTTCTTGCCTGTTTATTTTATCATTATTATTATTATTATTATTATTATTATTATTATTATTATTATTATTATTATTATTATTATTATTATTATTTTATTTATATTTTTTTACTTATTTTATTTTCCTTTGACTGAAAAGTAACCCTGTTTGTATCACCCATTTCTTTATGACATGTTTTGCCTAAACAATGATAACATGTCTACGTGAGATTGTTTATTGTATTCTCGCCATATATAATCCCTGAGGATACGACAACCCCTTCACAAATACTTATCACTGCCGCGAACAATAGATCAATAATCTATCTTAAACTTGCCGCACAAAGAAAAAAAAAAAGTATTGCTGCATTTTGGCATTTCACAGGACTAGAAGTAAAAGTGCATTAATATCCACTTAGCTGCTAAACATAATTAAGTGCTTGTAACCTTTTAAAGACGAAACTTCGTGTATAAGAACTTTCATACTGATTGGTGAAGGGTCTACTCCCACGAAGAGAAGATGCGACCTTCAAAGCCCTTCTTGTCATAGCCCTCCTGCTCCTCTATAATCTCTTCTGCGGAACCCACAGCTTGAGAGCTGTAGTCACCAACTCCATTACCTCAAGGGGTCCGATGTATCCAAGATCTTCAGGAATCTTGTACAACTCTGTAGCAGTGCCTCAGAATCAGCTTTTGCAGGCACAGGAAATTCCAAGATCTCGCTTCCCATTTTCGGAAATTCAGGTATTCAATCAGGAGGTACTTGGGTTTCTTCAACTATAGTCGGGGCACCACCCTTCGCCATTGAAGGTGAGCTCCTTGAGCTTCAGCACTTCAAGATTCTGCAACTCTTCAGCCAAGTATTTCATGTGATACCATGGCAGTCCAGTGCCACTCAATGTCACCCTTTTTAGTGTTTTCGGGAAGAAGTTCTCCTTCTCAACTTCGATCCCCTTGCCAGGGATCAGATCAAGCACGACAAACTTGAAATGCTCGAGCTTTTACTCAGTTTGACAACATTAATTGAAACCGACTTTACCTGGCGCTTCAATCCACATGGCCAATTTTCTCAAGTTGGGCATGTTATCACGAATCTCGTCGGTGAAGAAAGCAGCATCCGCATTTGCCAGAGGTTGAAGATTTAGAAGCAGAGCTATGTTTTGAGGAGCAGGTGGAAGAGCAGGGAAATCAGTTTCCGTAACCAGAGATGCCTCAACATCGGCATCTTCCAGATCTCGTCGGGCAAGAAAGATACACCGACGAAGATGAGCTTGTGTTGTCGATGTTGTTGACGGACCATGAGGACTTGGAGTTTTTGGAGTTGGGCTATCTGTGGAGGAAGTTCGTGACTGTAGGTAAGAGAAAGGCAAGTCAAATGAACAAGTTGAAGAAGTTCATGTGGGAATTGAATAAAATAGACTGTAAAGGCATCTAACACTCCGAGAAGATCAAAATTTAAACAGAAAGGCAAAGGGTGGTGGTGATGGGGACCAACGTAGAGAAGACTGCGTGCGTATGTGATTGATCGTGTGCTCTCATAAACTTGTTCGAGGCTCATGAGAAGGTTTATGTGAATGAATACGCGCCTAATCTGATTCTTCGTATCTTCTTGTAGTTGCTGATTATACGTCTTCCTGCAATGGTTATCTAATCCAGATTCTTTCTCGGCCAGCTTTCGTAAGCTGTCGTGCATTCCACATGTTTCCATTCCACCATTGGCACTTTTCTTGCGGATTGAAAGGAGATGTCTGGCTATAAGCTCTTCCAGGGATTTCTTGTTGGGTGCGGAAGCTATGATGTGAAGTTTTTAGCTTTGTAAAGAAAGGGACTTTTGGTAGAAATTTGAGTAGCTACTGCTCACTCTTTTAGTATTTGGTTTACTGTAATTTTTTTGCTTAAAGATTACATAGAAGAGCAACACTGTTTATAGTATGCAATGGAGGATTCTAGATTACATGAATATAGAAAGACATTCAACCATAATTAATTACTTGATACTTCCAAGAAAATGTTTAATCTTCAATACTTTGACTACATCACCTTTAGACTCTTTCAATCCAATGTATCTCTTTATTCAATGAATTGCAAATTAACCTTTCAACACCCTTCCTTAATTTGCAATCTTGACTTGCTTCTTGAACTTCTCAAATTTGTTGGAGGTAATCGCTTTTGTCAGAGCATCACCTGGTTGATCATTTGTCTGATAAACTTCATGCATATCTTTCCTTTATTCACTAGCTCACAGATAAAATGACGTCGCAACTCGATATGCTTGGACCTTGCATGAAAGACTTGATTTTTTGTCATAGCAATTGCTGACATATTATCACAGAAGATTGTATTAGGTCCATCTTGCTTGAACTTCAAATCTTCCAATATTCTTCTTAGCCAAACGCCTTCACATGCAGCTTCGGTGGCGGCAATGTACTCCGCTTCGGCGGAAGATAGTGCAACAGATTTTTATTTCCTTGAACTCTATGAGATAATAGTTACAAGACGTAACACATATCCGGATGTACTTTTCGATCATCTAACGATCCCGCCCAATCGCTATCGCAGTAGCCAACAAGATCGAAATTTTTTCTTTCTTGAATTCAATACCTTGATTCTTTGTACCCTTCAAGTACCTCAAAATTCGCTTTTTGCGAGAAAAATGATTCTTGCTCGATCATTCATAAATCGAGAAAGCGGACTTACAGAGTGTGAGATGTTCGGCCTTGTGTTGAGATAGATCAAAGATCCAATCAATTTTCTCGTAAAGTGTGAAGTCCACCTTTTCCGCATCATCGTGAACTTGCGCTTTTCATTTTGAGCCATTGGAGTAGAGATGGGCTTGCACTGACTCATGTTGAATTTCTTCAACAAATCGTCGATGTACTTCTCTTGATCGAGAAAAATTCTTCCAGGGCTTTGCTTAACTCAATACCAAGAAAGTACCTTGACTCATTGTCGCTTAGAGTTCAAAATAAATTTATAACCTATTGCCCATCACAGCGTAGCCACGATAAGTATAGGTCGATCCCACGAGGAGTTGGTGTAGCAATCTCGATATCACGATGTCACTTAAAAGGATGAGAGTGGTGTAATTATCTTGATCACTATAGGTATGGCTAAAGTAACCTGAAACAAACTCAAAGGGAATATCAAATAATAAGACGAGTCTGGCTTGGGCAACAACTTCGTGAAGACGATTAATACTCGGTCCTAGGTGCAAAGGTTTTCACTACATGACATGCATCAACCGGTTATAAGAGACATACGTCGTGACCCCGTTGTCACGTCATCACGCCACGACGCACCCCTCCAAGTCTATCCTTTCTGTGTAAAGAAGGCAAGGGACACCCTATGCAAACTATCTAACCCGTAATGCCCACGCACGAGGACACCTCAGTACATGCAAGCCTACAGGCAGCGTTATGATCTAGATGGACCCGGTATTGGCAAAGGCAGCTGCTATGACTACTCCAACTCGCCCACACCAGTCGTACTATTTGGGATGCGGGACACCCGACACCTTAATCCAATTATTACTTGCAACCCTCCCTTACCCACTATGTTATTTGCAACTAACACACCGAGTTTGGTTAAGTTATATATTGCCCAGGACCTAGTGCTTCGGGAACACACGCATGCATCGTAATGCCCTACTTAGACCTCTCGAGGTATATTAATCATGCTCCACTTAGTCACGCCCAAACCGTAATGAAGACTTAGCTAGACATAAAATAAACAAACATGCAATGTTGAATTGAAACCATAATTAAACGGAACCAACTTACTATTAATTGAACGAAATAGAAACGGCGAGCCCAAAAGTGCAGCCGCAGAAACATACTGAATAGCAAATAAAAGTGTTTGCCCGAAGGACTTAATGTACGTGGTGGTGGGGTGTGATTATAATTCTGATGCTAAGAAAACAGGAACAAGAGTGTGGAAGAGACGCACAAGCCGCGCCTTCATCCATATATATAGGCCGAGAGAGGCTGACGATGGTAATGGCCCATGGGCTGGACAATCTGGTAGGTTTTCTTTGTTGATCGGCGCTCTTTCCTTGCCCAGACGGATCCGAGGTGATCTCCTCCGGATTTCATGAGATTCGGTGTCAGCGCGCATCCTTTCCGGATTTAGCGAGATCCGCCTGGATCTCGCGATCTTGCCCATTAGCTCTCCGCCTCTCTTGCCTCCTTCTTCTTCTTGGTCTTTGCTCTCTTCACTTCCGCCGCCGCTAGCTTACCCTTCCGGAGATTGAACTTGTGCGGTCTGTAAGGAGGTCACGCCGTGAAACGGAACAACTACTGGGGTTTGAAGCCCAGGCTGTGAGCTAAGCTCCTTGTGCCCTCGAGGTGCATCGTATCTCTATTCATCCGCCATGCAAGTTCCACTCCTTCTTGGCCATTAGCTCTCCCGCCTTGTCCCCTGCAGACCAATGTGTCCTCCCAGACACAAAACACACACAAGAAAGACACAAAAGACTCGATCTAGACCTAGACAAGACACAGAAAAAGAGCACAAAACTTGGGCTCGTCACACGCACACACTTTAAACATGCTCGTCCTCAAGCATGCACGCGTAATTTGCCCAAGACAAAAGAAAGAAAGAAAAGACTCAAAACAGAAAAGGTTAGCACTTTTCCACCAGCAGGATATCTCGCCAATATAAGCTTCACCAGAACAAACTAGCAATTCAAGTAGACTCCATTCAAGCAACGACCATCAAACAAGTCAAAATACGAATTTGAGCATATTGGGCATTTTCCTTACCAACACTCGCACTCTTGTGTATAGGCTAGTGTATACGCCAGACATCTTTCATTTCGACTATGCCATAGCTTCGTGCCTCTACCATCTCCACCGCTTAGACAAAGTTTTAAACATTCATCCTTAGGTCTTTATTTGGTTGTAATGGGGCTTAAGACATAGGTGGAAAATTTTGAACGAGGCTAAGGTCATCATGGACTCAGGTTCGAGGAATTTATTTTGTCCTCCATGGATTTCCTTTCGCCTTTCTCTTGCGGGCCTCAAGACAACCATCTTAGGACTTCATCAATATATATTTTTTATTTCAAGTCCTTCATTTTTCTTTCAATTCGGTACCTTCTTTATATTGGGCATTTTGCCCATTTCTTTGAAATTCGTAAACCCTTCTTTTCTTGCCCATTACGAGGCTAACGTTTCTTCCTTTTGTTTGCCTTCTTCTATTAGCTCCCGAGTCTAATTGACCGTGCAGCTTCTTTTTCAAAGCTAATTTAAGTGAATGAAAGAAATTATTAAGCTCGAGGGGGTGAACGAGGGATTAACATTAGGTAGGACATTTTGGCTCGATGGGCTATTTGAAAGAAAAATTGCCTAGGTCATCTAAATGTTTTAGCTAAGTCAATAAGGCCTCGACATAAGAGTGCATGCAAGTTCTAGCAAGAGCCTAATGAAAATGTCAATAATCACACAAGAAAGGAAGCTGTGTTGATCAAGATACAACAGTTTAAGCTCAAATCTCACCATGTGTGCTCAAATTCAATTCGTCATCCTTATTTACATACGGTCATGCTCAAACAGAATTCCTAAAACTACTAGCATTATTCACAACAAAGCAAAATACAGGACAATCAATCTCACCAATTTAAACATGCCAACCGACACACAATGAAAACCCTCCTGACTCACACACTTTGCGTTGAGCAAAGTGGGTGAACAAGGAGGAACATAAACAACAAACAACGAAACGAATCGAGAAGGTGGCGGCCCCCACTCACATACTTTGCCTTGGGCAAAGTGGGTCAGAGTGGGGACCGACTCTCTCAACTCAAACAAACAAAAAACAGACGCAACCCCCCTCACTCACACACTTTGCCTTGGGCAAAGTGGGTGAGGGAAAGGGGTTGACCACCAACAACAACAAAAAACAAACAACAAAACAAAAAACAAAGACACAACAAAACAGAAAACAAAAAAGCAAAAAGGGAGGACAAAAGGTCAAGGGAAAGCTGGATACCTGAATCCAGGGTGGGCAAAGTAGGCTAGCAGGGCATCATCGGTCGCTTTCTGTTGTTCATCTATCCTGGTCAAGCGGGCTTTGATGTCATCATCCTCCTGGCTATCTTTGAATCCTTCGCCGATCGGACGATCGTGAGGCTGTCTGGTCATCAATTTGGATCCGTGAAGACTGGTTTTCCGTCCTGGTCGTAGTATATGTCCTTCATCCGTTCCAACATAGCTGTGTCAATATACAGCTCGGGCTCCACTTCGGTCGGTATTTGCTTCGTCCGATTTCGACCTGTACAACACGGTCACCAAATGGGCAAGAGAGATCCTCTGCTTAGGATGAGTCAGGATGTCCTTGAAATGGGCAGCTGCAAACGCGGAAAAGTTAATCTTGTGGCCATGCCACATGCACCACAGAATGAACAACTCCTGTTGGGAAATGGAGTTGCTGTTGTCCACCTTCCCGAAGAAACTGTAGGACAGTAGGCGATGGCACATCCTTAGCGCGTTGCTCCTCAGCTCATTGCCCTTAGTGTATCCGGACTTAAACGTTGTTCCCAGACCAATCGATGACCATTTTTCATTCCACTCCTCCCCTGTGTGCTCGGGGACGTAGGTGAAAGCCTCATGTATTCTCGTGGTCTTTGTCTCAAACACTTCATCGTCATGCCTGTGGTGCGGTTGAAGTGGTTCGCTCACAGAGAGCAGAAGTGCTGCCCATCGCCTTAAATTGATGCGCCTATGGTCGCCTTCACTTTGCTCGGGTTCTTTATTTCGAGAGTTTGAATAAACTCCTCGCCGGTGTGATGTACTGGCCGTCTGGCCATTCTAAAACGCCCCATCCAATCCTTGCGAAAAACTTTTCACCTCATCCTTAACCCCGGACTCTCCAAAGACCTCCATGTCTAGCGTCTTGGGCTTCACAATGCCCCTCATCGGTGGTGGTGTTGAACCTGAGGGTGGCCTCTCCGTGGTCGGGGCGGCTTTCCCTTTTCGGAGGAGGGTGATGCCATCTTCGCAAGGTACCCAGGTTCTCTTCCTTGAAGGTGGAGGTAGCTCGACGAGGCTTCTTTCTCGGTGGTGGTGGTGCCTCTGAGTCTTTCTCTTTGGGGTTTCTTCTCTTTCTTCGCTTTTCTCCTTCTCACGGAGGGCTCCAATTCGTCGACTTCGTCGAGGTGGACTCTCCGTCTCCATGAGGTATCTTCCTTCTCCATCGCCGGGACAACCTTCTCCTTGTTGGCCTGGCTTTCTTCTTGGGTTTCACCGCCTCTCTCGGTGAATCCTCCGGCGCCGCTTTACGGGAGAGGGCGCTTGCTCCTCTATTATTTTCTCCAGGTCCTCGGAGTTAACTGGAGATGGGCTTTTGGGCATCTCGGGCGTGGTAGGAGTCTCAGAGGGGGTCGTCATTGCTGATTTTAGCTCTGTGGTTTTCTTTGGTTCGGAGGGGGAATCGGGAGCTTTTTTGGTGGTTCTGGCTCGTGTTTTACGGGTGGTCATTTTTGAAAATGGAGAGGGTTTCTTCTTTATGGTTTAGGTGAGAGAGAGGGGGAAGTTGCAGAGGTTGAGGCGACGTGGGGGGAGGTAATTATGGAGTGGCCAGTTATAAGGGACGTTACGTCCTTTCTCCTGACAACCGCCTGCCACTTGTTCCAACTCACCCTCTTACCCACGGCGAATGTCAAGCGCCTCATCTTGCCTCTTCGATCATGATCACAACTGTTCCTGTAGATTGACCAACACAACACCACATGCAAAACGGGGCAAAACAAAATAAAAGAGAAACAACAACGAAAGCAAATAAAATACGGGTTGCCTCTCGCCGCCTTGGTTATCGTCGTGGCTCGACTGCACCTCTTTATTACTCTTCCCGTCGAGGGCTTGCACTCGATGCAATTCCCCTGGATCTACCTCGTGATGCCCATAGTAAGCCTTCAGACGCTGCACATTGACCTTGAAGGTTTTTCTCGTCTTCAGGTCTGCGACCCGATGTACCCATTCGAAAATTGAGTTTTGACTTCATATGGTCCGCACCACTTGCTTGTTAACTTGCCCGACATCAACTTGAATCGAGATTGGTATAAAAGCACCAATTGCCCTTGCTCGAATGACTTGGCTTTGATAAGACGGTCATGTGCCTTCTTTAATCTTTCTTTATATAGAACGGCATTGTCATAGGCCTCTAGCCTTATTTCTTCAAGTTCTTGAAGTTGAAGCTTCCTAGCCTGGCCATCACGGTCCCAATCAAAGTTGAGCTTGTTCACTGCCCAAAATGCTTTGTGCTCTAGTTCTACTGGTAAGTGACACATCTTGCCAAACATAATTGATGCGGTGACATGCCCGGGGGTCTTGTATGCGATTCAGATGCCCATAGCGTCATCAAGACGAGTGCTCCATCCTCACCAGTAGGTCCCACTACCTTCCTCAATATAGTCTTGATTATTACATTGGACAACTCCGCTTGCCCATTAGCCTACGGATGGTAGGTTTGTAGTCACAGATGGGTTACCGTATTTCTCGAACAATTTGGTGATAGTAGTGTTGCAAAATGGGTTCCTTGATCGTGATAATTGCCTTGGGCACGCCGAACTGTTGAAGATATTAGCTTTAAGAAAAGTGAAACTACCTTTGAGTCATTAGTGGCACTTGCCTTGGCCTCAACCCATTTGAAACATAATCCATCGCAAGCGGGATGTACGCATTGCCCTTGAGCTCGGTAATGGTCCCATAAAGTCCATCCCCATACATCAAAGATTTCGTTGGAAGGATAGGTATCGGGGCATCTCATTCCTCTTGTGATATTTCCTTCCATTGACACTCTTTGCATTGCTTACACACTCATAAGCATCTTTGAATATCGTGGGCGGAAGAATCCATTGTCTAAAACCTTTCTATTTGTCATCTTGTGCCCAAAGTGATGACCTCCACATTCTTTGGAGTGGCGTTGATTCGTAATGTCTTTGATCTCGCCGCACACATCATCGCAAAACTTGATCAGCGTACTTTTTCCATAAGTAGGGATCATCCCATATGTAGGTGCGACAGTCTGCCTTGATCTTGTTTCTTTGATACGTAGTGAGCCCAACAGGGAATTCTCCAGTGGTTTTGTAATTCACCAAATCTGCATACCATGGCTCGAATTCCGTCGTGCCCTGAATGAAGTACAGATGTTCTTCGGGAAGGTCTCGCAATGGGCACCGGTCTTCTCCTTCAATATCCTACTCAGTGGTCGGCCACAAGGTTTTGTGCTCCACTCTTGTCTTTGATTTCTACATCGAACTCTTGAGAAGCAAGATCCATCGATCGATCGTGGCTTTGACTCCTTCTTAGCCATTAGGTACCTCAGGCGGTATGATCGGTGTAGACGATTGTCTTGGCCCGATGAGATATGATCGAAATTTTTCAAAGGCAAAGACGACCGCCAAGAGTTCTTTTCGGTTGTCTTTGTAGTTGCATTGGGCGGTATTGAGAGTTCTCGAGGCATAGTATATAGCATGACTTTCCTTCCCTCTTCGTTGTCCCAAACGGCTCCCACGGCATATCCGCTTGCATCGTACATAACTTCAAACGGCATGCCCCAATCAAGGGGTTGAATGATCGGTGCTGAAATTAAGTTATTCTTCGAGTTTCAAAAGCTATCTTACATTCTTCATCGAATTCCCATGGTACATCATTCGGAGTAGTCGTGTCATGGGTGGGCGATCTTTATAAGTCCTTCACAAATCTTCGTAGAACCCAGTGTCCAAGGAAACCTCGCACTTGCTTTCATGGTGGATAGGCAATTTGGCGATGATCTCTACTTTAGCTCTATCTACTTCTATCCTCTTTCGGACACCACGTGCCCAAGAACAATCCCTTCTTGTACCATGAAATGACATTCTCATAATTTAGGATCAAATTCTTTTCGACACATCTCAGTAGGACTACCTCCAAATTTGTCAAGCACTCATCGAATGATTCCCCATAGGCGATAAAGTCGTCCATAAAGACCTCGATGCATTTCTCCAATAGGTCAGAAGATGCTCATCGTGCATCGTTGAAATGTCCTCGGGCATTACACAAGCGAAAGGCATTCTTACGTAGGCAAATGTTCGAATGGGCATGTGAAAGTAGTTTTATCACGATCACCTTGGGCAACCCATATCTGCATGTAGCGAGTATCCGTCTAAAAAAAAGAATTTGTTTCAGCTAACCTTTCCAAAGATCTCGTCAATGAAAGGTAATGGGAAGTGATCTTTCGGTTACCGTGTTGAGCTTTCGATAGTCGATACACATTCTTCAACTTTGTTTGGAGTCTCGTTGGGATCAGCTCTCCTTCTCGTTTTCACTACCGAATGCGACGACTTGGGCACGACGTGTCTTGGGTCGACCCATTTCATCGTCTCGACACGGGATATATGATGCCCAAGTCGAGAAGCTTCAAGATCTCCTTCATGACTACCTCCTTCATAGTCGGGTTCAACTTCCTTTGTTGATCGCGTCTTGGTTTGGCTTCTTCTTCCATCGAATATTGTGAACGATATGGAAGGGCTGATGCCCTGATATCGGCCAATGTCCATCCAATAGCTTCCTCAGATTGCCCAATAACACTTCTCACGCCTTCCTCCGACTCGGATGAGTTTAGCATTTATGATCACGGCAAGGTGTCGCCCTTCCCTAGAAAGATGTACTTGGTGGTGAGGAAGAGTCTTTAGCTCGAGTTTGGTGCTCTCATAAGGGATGGAACGAGCTTTTTTCTTCCTTGGCTTGGGCATGTTCTGGTATATTGACCACTTGAGTCCCTCGGGTTCGCTCCGCAAATAAAGCAGGGCCTCCCGACATTGTCCGTAAGCTGCTTCTCCTTGAGTGTCTCCTTCCTTAAGACCACTTTGAATTGCTGCATCCAGCGGATCTTGTAAACCTATCTCGGGCAGGATGTCTCCCACCATGGGTTCAATGTGATCAATGAATTCCACGACCTCAATATCAATCGGATGCTCCATGGCCTTGAAGATGTTGAAGGTCACCGTCTCGCCGTCGAATTCACAAGATAACTTGCCCGTGTCGCAATCGATCCTGGTCCTGGCCGTCTTCATGAATGGTCGACCCAAGAGCATAACTGAGGATTTGTTACCCATCGTGCCCATATCCAAGCGTGAAGTCCGCCGGAAATATGAGTTCTCCACTTTGACCAATACGTCTTGATGATTCCTTCCGGATGACGTTGGACACATCGCTAATTGAATAACCACTCGTGTTGGTTTCGAGGTTCCCACCTTTAATTCATTGAACATTGACAAGGGCATGACGCGTTTATAGATGCCCCAAATCCAAAGATGGCCCTTTCGATCCTCAGATTGCCTATTACGCAGGAATGAAAACATCCACGGATCTCCACACTTCGGGCAATTTCCGCTGCAGGACTGCGGATACATTTTCTCCCACTTGGAATTTTGCATCATCTTTGTATTTCACCTTTCTCGTGCACAATTCTTTCATGAACTTTGCCCATTTTGGCATCGTGCCCAGAGCAGTGATGAGCGGTATATTAATTTCCACCTTCTGAAACACGCGATACATCTCGCTCATTTCTTCCTCTCTCCTGTTCTTGGCCAATCTGCCTGGAAAGGGAGGTAAAACCTTAGGATTAGGTTTGACATAGGTTGGCTCAATGATTGCCTCTTCTTTTTCTGTCTTTTCCTTGGGCAGTTCCTCTTGATCATTGTCATCTTGACCATTGTGTTCAGTGAGATCTTCCACTTCAGGCATGTCTGCGTCGTCCTTAGGCATGAAAACTTTCTCTGGCAGTTTCTTCCCACTTCTTAGGGCTACAGCATTCAGTTGGGCTAACTCGTTTACCTCTACTTGAGGAGGTAAATTTCCTTGCTTCTTCTCAAGACGAGTTACGGCGGCCGTCAATTGGAAAACTTGGTTCCCAAGGCTCGGAGGCCTCTTATCTCGACCTTGAATTTCTCGTTCTCTTGTTGAGCCTTCACATTTTCTCGTGCCATAGTGTGCACAAGTTCAGCCAACGATGGCCCACCGCTTTGGTCACGCTGATTATTTCTGTATGGGTGTTGTTGTCCTGCCCCTTGCTGGTTGTTAGACCACCTAAAGTTTTCGTGGTTCCTCCATCCTGGGTTGTAGGTCCGAGAGTTTGGATCATATCTCCTCTGCTCAGATGGCCCATTACCATTTTGACCCACCGCATTGACTCTTCTTCTTCAAACGGTGTGGGGTATTGATCCGTGTGATGTGTCACGGCGCAAGATATTTGGTAAACTTTAGCTTTCTTTTGCCCTTGCCACGGTCCCGGTCCCGGTCCGTGTTGGTTATGAACTTGTCGAATAGGTTCTGAGTTTATCCGACTTGGTCTCCACGGTTGAAGAAGTAGCGGCTTGCCTCGGAACTTCTCCTCCTTCGTCTCGCTTTCTTGGCCATCTCACCCAACGGTCTAAAGGCCTCACTGGGAACTTTATTCAAGATTGATCCTCCATGCTGCATTCACCCAAATTTTCTCTGTTGCCCTCAACCCGCCATGAAATATTGGATCGATCGTGATCCGAATTTGATGTTGAGGGCATTTCGCTGTTGCTTAAACCTTCCCAAGAATCATAAAGGTCTCTCCGTGCCCATTTTGATGTCGCTTATCCTTTTCCTCATGTTACGAATACGGGGGCGGTGAAAGTACTTCTCGAGGAACTTCGGTGAAGTTGTGCCCACGTGGTCACACTTCCAACGGGCGAGGTGTAGAGCCGTTCTCTTGCCCCATCATGCGAGAGAAGGGAATGACACTAATCTCACATACTCTCCAAGGTTTTCATTGGCGCGGATAGTCCCACACGCCATCTCGAAATCTTGTAAATGCCTTTGTGGATCCTCCCGGGCATGTCATCGAATCGGGAGGATTTGGATGAAGAATGCTTCATCTCCGGTTGCCATTGATCGCGGGCAAAGTGATGTCCGTTGGCCTCGTGTTACGGTTGTTGGGGAACACCATTTTCCTCAATGTTCGCTCTACTTGTGGTTGTTCACCCATCGTATTGCCCTCCGGGTTCTCTTCGGATTAGCCGCCTCGCAGACTTGTCGTGCCTCCGCATCGCCGCTCTCCTCCGCCTTGCGTGCTTTTCGATCTCGTGATCGTAAAAGTCCTCCGTTCTCTCCCGCAAGGTTAGGTCGTAGCATACTAAAGAAAGCAATATAAATTCAAGAAATAGAGATACTATGGAATGCAACTCCCAACAACGCGCGCCAATTCGACTCGTCTCGCTTAGCATTCAAAATAAATTTATAACCTATTGCCCATCACAGCGTAGCCGGCGATAAATATAGGGTCGATCCCACGAGGAGTTGGTGTAACAATCTCGATGTCACGATGTCACTTAAAAGGACGAGTGGTGTAATTATCTTGATCACCTAGGTATGGCTAAAGTAACTCAAACAAACTCAAAGGGAATATCAAATATTAAGACGAGTCTGGCTTGGGCAACAACTTCGTGAAGACGATTAATACTCGGTCCTAGGTGCAAAGGTTTTCACTACATGACATGCATCAACCGGTTATAAGAGACATACGTCGTGACCCCGTTGTCACGCGTCACGCCCACGACGCACCCCTCCAAGTCTATCCTTTATGTGTAAAGAAGGCGAGGACACCCTATGCAAACTATCTAACCCGTAATGCCCACGCACGAAGACACCTCAAGACATGCAAGCTACAGTGCGGCGTTATGATCTAGATGGACCGGTATTGGCAAAGGCGGTTGCTATGACTACTCCAACTCGCCCACACCATCGTACTATTTGGGACGGGACACCGACACCTTAATCCAATTATTACTTGCAACCCTCTCTTACCCACTATGTTATTTGCAACTAACACACCGAGTTTGGTTAAGTTATATATTGCCGGGACCTAGTGCTTCGGAACACACGCACGCAGATCGTAATGCCCTACTTAGACCTCTCGAGGTATATTAATCATGCTCCACTTAGTCACGCCCAAACCAGAATGAAGACTTAGCTAGACATAAAATAAACAAACATGCAACAATGAATTGAAACCATAATTAAACGGAACCAACTTACTATTAATTGAACGAAATAAAAACGGCGAGCCCAAAGTGCCGCCGGCAAAACATACGAATAGCAAATAAAAGTGTTTACCGAGGGACTTAATGTCACGTGGTGGTGGGGTGTGATTATAATTACGATGCTAAGAAAACAGAACAAGAGTGTGGAGAGACGCACGCAACGCCTTCATCCATATATATAGGCCGAGAGGTCGACGATGGTAATGGCCCATGGGGTGGACAATCTGGTAGGTTTTCCTTGTTGATCGGCGCTCTTTCCTTGTCCAGACAGATCCGAGGTGATCTCCTCTGGATTTCATGAGATTCGGTGTCAGCGCGCATCCTTTCCGGATTTAGCGAGATCCGCCCGGATCTCGCGTATCTTGCCCATTAGCTCTCTCCGCTTTCTCTTGCCTCTCTTCTTCTTGGTCTCGCTCGCCTTCTTCACTTTCGCTTGCCTGTTAGCTTACCCTACGGAGATTGAACTTGTGCGGTGCAGCAAGGAGGTCACGCCGTGAAACGGAACAGCTCTTGGGGTTTGAAGCCCAGGCTGTGAGCTAAGCTCCTTGTGCCCTCGAGGTGCATCGTATCTCTATTCATCCGCCATGCAAGTTCCACTCCTTCTTGGCCATTAGCTCTCCCGCCTTGTCCCCTGCAGACCAATGTGTCATCCCAGACACAAAACACACACAAGAAAGACACAAAAGACTCGATCTAGACCTAGACAAGACACAGAAAAAGAGCACAAAACTTGGGCTCGTCATACCTCATGAGACCCGAGTCCGTCATCTCAAATTCATCCATCATATTCTTCTTGAAATTTACCACCAGACTTGTATTTGTGCCGAAGTAGATAAGATCGTCCACATACAGGCATACCACAAGGAAATCAGTTCCAATATTCTTCACATAGAGAGAAGCTTCACTTCGACTTCGGTTGAAACCGTTTCTAACAAAAAACTATTGATCTTGTTGTTCCAAGCACGAGGTGCTTGTTTTAGGCCGTATAAAGCCTTTCTCAATCGATAGACCTTTTACTCTTAGCCTTTGACTTTGAATCCTTCCGGCTTGTCGATATAAACCTCTTCAATGATTTCTCCATTTAAGAAAGCGGACTTCACGTCGGTGGTAAACATGCAACTCAATTGAGCGCCAAAGCTAGAAACGATTCGAATAGTTTCGATTCTAGCCACAGAGCAAAAGTTTCTATGAAGTCGATGCCGGGTTGTTGAGAATACCCCTTTGCCACAAGTCAAGCTTTGTGTTTCTGGATTTCACCTTTCTCGTCAAAATTGATCTTGAAAACCTATTTTAGCCCAATTGTCTTCTTTTCTTCGGGTAAATCAACGAACTCCCAAGTTTTGTTTTTCTCGATGCTGAAAATTTCTTCTTTCATTGCCTTTCTCCAGTGCTCATCCTTGGTTGCTTCGTCAAAATTTTCTGGTTCACAAGAGAATAAAGCAACTTCACTTGATTCATAGATGTCACTAAGTAGTCGTGTCCTTCTAGGAGGACTTTCTTCATCAGATTCAAATGTTGGAACAGGAGCAGGATTCGCATCATCTTTTTGAGCGTAAGATGTTTGTGGATCTTCGTAGATTGGTTCCTCCAAAACCTTCTTTCCTTTCCAGGTCCCAAGTAGCAGCTTCATCAAATAAGACATCTCTAGAAGCAAAGTGATCTTATTTGTTGTCGGATCGACAGTCGAAATCCCTTGGATTCATCATCGTAGCTAATGAAAAGAAACTTTTACCTTTTTCATCAAATTTCACACGAGACCGAGATGGGATGAGTGCATATGCAATGCTCCCAAAGACTTTGAAGTGATCCACCATTGGTTTTCTTGGACCACGCCTCGATTGGAGTTTTGTTCCTCACGACTTTTGTAGGAGAGCGATTTAGAATTTACACGAAGTGTATAGCTTCACCTTGATGAGATTTGGAATCCTTTTCCTTTCAACATACTTCGCCATCTCTACAATTGTGCGATTTTTCCTTTCGGCGACAGTTACTGCTTTTGGTGTCCCGCTTCACCATCGATTGCCTTTTGATTCCATTTACTTTGCAAAATTCAATAAATGGATTGGATAGATACTCACCTCCACGATCCGTTCTCAATGTTTTATCAAGAAGCTCACTCTCTTTCAACTAGAGCTTTGAATTGGAGAAAAGTAGAGAATGCTTTTGACTTTTAGTTTAGAAAGTAAATCCACATCATTCGTGTGTAGTCATCGGCAAAGAGAATTAAGTACCTCTTATTTCCGTGAGGCGGAGTGCATCGGACCACAAATATCCGAGTGAACAAGCTCCAACGGTTCTTTGGCTCGCCATGATGTCTTTGGAAAAAGAAGCATGCATCTTCCCATAAATGCAACCCTCACATACATGATGATTTTTCCGGATAGCCGGAAGCCTAATCACCATATTTTCTCCTTAAGTAGCGATGACCTTTGCTATGGAGATTACCATATCGCAAGTGCCGAGATGTGAAGAGTCATCATTCTCGACTTTGAGTGCGAGATTGTCATCAAGTGGCGACACGGGAGGAAATGTTTTGTTCCTCATCTCAATATTTGCAATGACAAAATTCCTTTGTTTGTCAAGAATTTTGCATTTACCATCATCGAAAAACACATCAAAGTTCTTTTAAATGGTGACCAACACGAGAAGGTTATGAGAGAGATTTAGCACGTCTGGGACATCCGAGATGAGTTTTGAGTACCTTCATTCGCTCACGATAGCAATGGTTCCTTTTCATACGCTTTTCTTTGCGATCCATCACCAAGAATAATTTGAGACTTGATATTTGGATCAATTTCAACAAAGAGGTCGTGGTTTCACGACATGTGGTTCCGCAACCACTATCCAAATACCACATGCTTTTTACTCTTGAGAAGAATTGGAGTAGAACATAAATTCTTCTTGCGACTCTTCGAGAATTTCACCTCCTCTTTTCTTTCGCTTTTCTCTTTGTTTTGAAACCAACAATCCCTTTGTGAATGATTCGAGATTTTGCATCTTTTGCATTTAAAGTAGCAATCTTTGGATTCATGGTTGGACTTCTTGCAAATAATCTGACCATAATTGTTACCTAAATTTTTGATGGCTTGGCTTTCGGTACCTTTCCACTGACCAGCTTTGTTGTCATGCGAACCTCCTTTTGAGTTTTCTTTGAAGTTTGGCTTTGATACTTGCTTTGATTGGAAGGCTTGTTCAGTTGATGGGTTAGCCGAACGGGTGATTCTTTGCTCATGTGCAAGAAGAGATCCTGTCAACTCATACATGGTCATTATTGTTAAATCTTTCGATTCCTCAATGGTGGCTGTAGCATGATCAAACTTTGGAGGTAGGCTACGAAGGACTTTTTGCACTACTCTTTTTCTTCAATCGTATCTCCACGTCCTTTGATTTGATTCTGATTTCTGCGACTCAGTAGAAATCACGGATGATTCACAATCTTCCATTTTGAGGTTGTCAAAATCTCTCCACAAGGATTGAAGTTTCAAGGCAATCGTTTTCGATGACTTGAAATTCTTGCTTTAAGATTTCAGGGCATCTATGGCTTTCTTCACGCCAAAGATGCGTGGAAAAATAGTTTTCAACACCTTGTTGAATATATCGCAACGCCATTGCATCTCTTTTCTTGAACTCCTTTTGTAGCTTTGCGTAGTCTTCATCATCTTTGTTTGGTTCTTGAAATTCGCCATCGATCATTTCCCATAAATCGAGGACTCGAAGAATGTTTCTATTTGTTCGCACCAATAAGGGTAGTGCTCCCCAAAGATCGGAACTTGACTTGGTGAGAATGCAAATAGTTGGGAAGAAGAATTTGAGGCCATTGTGAGTATCTTGAAAACATAAAAGCTGGAGGCTCTTATACCAAATTTGTTGGGTGCGGAAGCTATGATATGAAGTTTTTATCTTTGTAAAGAAAGGGACTTTTGGTAGAAATTTGAGTAGCTACTGCTCACTCTTTTAGTATTTGGTTTACTGTAATTTTTTTACTTAAAGATTACATAGAATAGCAACACTATTTATAGTGTGCAATGGAGGATTCTAGATTACATGAATATAGAAAGACATTCAACCATAATTAATTACTTGATACTTCCAAGACAATGTTTAATCTTCAATACTTTGACTACATCATCTCTAGACTCTTTCAATCCAATGTATCTCTTTATTCAATGAATTGCAAATTAACCTTTCAACATTTCTGCACCAAAAGTTTCAAGGTTGGATATCGTGGCTGTGGTGGTAATGTTAAGAAGCCTTCAACATCCCAAAGTTTGATGAGTTTAGAGACACGTATCTCACTAATACTCCATGTAAAGGAAACACCCCTTGAGTTTACCAGGCCAGTAAATGAAGGCGAGCCGCAAGATCTCCAAGTAGGTATCTTCCTCTTATGTAGCAGCATCTTCAGTATCTTCATCAATCTTTTCACAGATCTGATCTCTCTCTCTCGATTCAAGATATACCGATCAGATCTTCACTCTTCTCTAGCACAAACTGAATAATGAACTTATGTAATATATTAAATATATAAATTATATATTTCTTATTAGTCGGGTTATCGTATACCAGAGGTTATCTCGATACCGAATTTTCAATATTCAAAATTGAATACCGACACATTAATCGAATTTTTGGTTTCGAGTAATCGATACCGATCGGTTCGATCCGGGTTGGATATTATCCGATCCTAATTATTTCAATGTATATATATATATATATATATATATATATATATATATATATATATATATATCCAATTTCATGATATGATATGATATGATATGCAAAACATTTTCTCTACCAACTACGGACACGAGTTAATATGTTCACTGTTAATGTGGCAATGCCATGTGGGCTGAGAGTCAATCATATTTTACTCCAATCAAAATTTCTATCCATTTTGTAGAATTTTATCATGTTTAGTCTTATTACTATAAATAAAAATTTCTTAACAATTATAATAGATTTTATGCTAGCAAATTACCACAACAGAAGAATAAGAATGCAGTGTCGAAGAAATAATAGATGTCCAAAAAAGCTTGTTGAAATCGATAAACATCAACGCCTTAGTTTGGGCGAAGCTTTTGTTTGCTTTAATTTGAGAATAAACATGAGTGAGAGGAAATGAATCATAAGTTCCCACTTCAATTTCTCCAATGATGAATTCTACATGAAAGAGAAGTTGGCACGTGTTTGGACAATATGTCGAATTATTTAAGCGTAGTTTAGATTTATTTATTTTTTACGGTTACATCATTGACTTGATAGCAACCGGCCTGGTCATTTGTCTATGTCAAGAAAGCTGTCCCCTCATCATTTATGACTATTTTATTTAAACTTGTCATTTTAAACTATGCAACTTATTCTTTGTCACTTCAATAAACAAGTTGTTGGAGTTGATAAGGAAGATAGTAGAAGTCAACTTTTTTTAACGGCTGGTCCCGGAGTCGGGGAGTCGGGGTCGGTCGATCCCAATGATTCTCCTAAGCTGGAATTGCAGGGGGTTGGGGCATCCTCTTGCAATTCCGACACTCTGCAAGCTCGCTAGAGTTCACAAGCCGAGCTTTGTGTTCTTGTGTGACACGTTGGCTCATAAACAAAGAGTGGAAGAAGTGAGGGCGCATTTGAAGTTTGAAGGGTGTTTTGCTGTGGAGTGTAATGGTAGAAGTGGTGGTATTTGTCTGCTGTGGAAGACGTCTTCAGAATGCTGGTTGACAGGTTTTTCTAGGAACCATATTGATATCAAAGTGTTGGATTCAAGAGGAGATTGGAGGCTGACGGGTTTCTACGGCTTCCCGGAGAGGAATAAAAGGAGGGAGTCATGGAACCTGCTTCGGCAGCTTAGTAGGATGGACAATCTGCCATGGTTTATTTTCGGAGATTTTAATGATCTGCTTTGTTTAGCAGATAAACGAGGAAGAGTCCCGCGCCTGGCGGCCGTTCAGCGGATTTAGGCGCTTGTTACGGATAGTGGTTTGGTGGATCTTCCATTAGCGGCTATCGATACACACAGGCTAGAAAGGCTGGCACCGACTTTGCGGTGGAGGAAAGACTGGACAAAGGGATGGGCAATACGGAGTGGATGAATATGTTCCCAAGCTTCAACCTTGAGGCGGTGCATGCACCAATCTCGGACCATTGTCCTATCATCCTCATTACGGATACTGAGAGGCAGTACACGGCTAGAAGAAGTTTTAGGTTCGAAAATAATTGGTGTTTGGATCCCGAGCTTCCAACTATGGTGAGAAGATGCTGGCAGAACTTGGAAGGGTTGCAGATCTTGGATAAACTGTCGGCAACGGCGGTCTCCATAGGAAAGTGGGTAAGGAAAAGGAATGCTGAGGATAGAGTGAGGAAAAGCTTCCTGGAGAGGAAAATTAAATACCTCCAAGGAAGACATGATATGCAATCGGTATCGGCTATGGAGGGAGCTAGGAGGGAGTTAGCTGAGATGCTTCTTAAAAATGAGACGTATTGGAGGCAACGTGCCAAACAATTTTGGTTAAAAGACGGGGATAGGAATACTAAATTTTTCATGCAATGGCTTCGGCGCGTAGGAAGAAGAATGACATCCATAAGCTTCAAAAGGATGATGGCAGCTGGGCGAGCAAGGCTGAAGATATCCGGGGAGTGGTATTGGACTATTTTAAGGACTTGTTCAAGGCTCCCGACACCAGTCGGGTCCAGGATTGGAATCTGTGTAGGCTGTGCTCGTCGTCTCGAAGGCGCCAATGTTGGTGGTGAAGCCGCTTTATAGAGGAGGTTAAAGAGCCATCTTTTAGATGCATCCTGATAAGTCGCCGGGTCCGAATGGCTTTAACCCTCTATTCTACCAGAAATTTTGGGTCCATCTCCAAAAAGATATTTTCTCTAACTGCTGCAAATGGCTTGATGAGGGGAGGTTGCCGGAGGAATTGAACAACACGACTATTGTCCTGATTCCTAAGGTGGAGAAACCGACCAGTATGAAGGAGCTTAGACCGATCTCCCTATGCAATGTGCTATATAAGATTCTGTCAAAGGTCCTTTGCAATAGATTAAAAAGAGTTCTGTCGGCTTTAGTGGGATCTACACAGTCGGCTTTTGTCGAAGGCAGAGCGATACAAGATAATATCCTGATAGCCTTTGAAGCTATCCACTCTATGAAAAGGAAGACACGGGGAAAGGAGGGGAATTTAGCGTTGAAAATTGATATCAGTAAGGCATATGGTAGAGTGAATTGGGAGTATCTTGACTTCGTCTTGACAAGGCTGGGGTTTGGTCCGAAGTGGAGGTGTTGGATGAAGATGTGCGTCAATTCGGTTAAGTATGACATTCTCGTTAATGGAGACTTAATAGGCCCTATCTTGCCTAAGAAGGGGCTGCGACAAGGGGACCCTTTATCACCTTACCTCTTCATCCTTTGTGCCGAAGGGCTTTCCTCAAGTCTGAATTATGAAGTGGCTAGAGGCAGCCTTCATGGGATTCGTATGGGCCGTTCGGGACCGCCTATTTCTCATCTCATGTTCACCGATGACGGCATGTTCTTCTGTAAGACGACAACCGAGGAGTTTTCTAAGCTTAGGGGTATTCTGGACGACTACGAGGAAGCGTCGGGGCAAGCTATCAATTACCAAAAATCGAGAATTTTCTTCAGTAGGAATGTGGGTGAGCAAGATAAGCTCCTGCTATCGAGGGTCTTAGGGGTTTCACAACCCCTTAATACTGGTAGATATCTTGGCTCACATTCTCTTATTGGGAGAAAAAAGAAGGAGATCTTTGGTTTTCTTAAAGAGCGTCTTTGGAAGCGAATCCAAGGATGGCAGGACAAGAAATTATCAAGAGCTGGGAAAGGTCCTTCTCAAATGAGTTGCTCAAGCCATCCCTTCTTTCTGCATGACAACGTTCTTGCTTCCGACTGGTATGTGTGAGGAGATGGAAAGGATGATGGACAGATTCTGGTGGGGCGGTAAGTCTGACGAGAGAGGGGGAATTTGTTGGATGAAGTGGGATAGGTTGTGCATGGAAAAGGATAAGGGAGGTATGGGATTAGGGTCTTGATTTGTTCAATATAGCAATGCTTGGTAAGATTGGCTGGAGGTTAATGAATGATACGAATGCCCTTGTTTGTAGAGTTCTTAGAGCTAAATACTTCCCGGGTAGTGATTTTCTGTCTGCAAAGGTTGGAGGCAGCCCTAGTGTTACTTGGAGGAGTATTTCTTGCGTCGCAAGAGCTGGTTAGAAGAGGCTCGCGCTGGAGGGTGGGAAACGGTGAGAGTATTAGGGCGTTTAGGGATCCCTGGTTGCGTCGAGATGATAGCTTTTACCCCTCCACAAGCTATAACGAGTTTTCTAGTAACATGAAGGTCCGAGAGCTTATGATTCTGGGAGTTAACATGTGGGATAGAGAGCGCATCCAAGGCCTTTTTAACGAGAGAGATGCTAAGGAGATCTTCAACATTCCTCTTCAGTCAGGTTCCCCAGAAGACAAGCTTATTTGGCATTTCTCAAACAATGGTAAATACTCAGTGAAGTCGGCATACAAGCTCGCTTGCTCGCTAACCTTATACAATACGTGGGCTGTAGAGGGAAGGTGGAGATTAATCTGGAACCTTGATGTCCCTCAGAAAGTGAGGGTGTTCTTGTGGCGCGCGGCTCGCAATAACCTTCCCACAAAGGCAAACCTATGGACCAGGAGTGTGCAGGTGGAAGGAGAATGCAACATCTGCCGGAGAGACGTGGAAACGGCATGACATATTTTTTCACGTGCCCTTTTGTGATCAGTTGTTGGAGAGTGGCTGGGCTGGTTACGTTTCTGGAAAAGATTCAGGAAGAGTGCATGGTTTTTGAGGATAGCCTTTTTACCATTCTTAGTAGGGGGGAGGGAGATTGTCCTGCGAGAATTAGCATGATCATGTGGCAGATATGGAAGGATAGGAACAATGCATGCTGGAATCAGATTTTTTCGAATCCGGTAAGGTCATGTCAGCTCGCTGGGGAGTTCAGGGTCAGGTGGCTGACGGAGAAGGAGACTAAGAGGTCTAGCGAAAGAGAGGGCTCGAGGAAGGATTGTAAGGGGTGGCACGACATGGAGGCTGGCTGGTTCAAATGCAATGTGGATGCTGCTTTTTCAAAGGAGAAGTAGTCGATAGGCAGTGGTATATGCATACGAGATAACAATGGATCCTTTGTTGCGGCTAAGATCTTTACGATGAATGGGTTGTTCAGAGTGGATGAGGGTGAATGTTTGGGAATTAGAGAGGCGTTATCCTGAATCAAAAGCCTCAATATTAGCAAGTGCATTATCGAGACTGATTGTAAGTTAGCTTGTGAAGCCATTAAACCGAAGGCTGAAGATTTTTCTGAGATGGGAGCGATAGCGGCCAGTTGCAGGAAAGAGATGGAAAGAGAGAGAGAGTTTCAAGTCATTCACATCAAAAGAGAGTTTAACAGTATTGCTCATTGCTTAGCTAAAGCAGCTTTTATTTCTGATACACCGCATGTTTGGAATGAACCCCCAGTTTTTGTGGTGGGTCTTCTCCATCTTCCATGTTCGTGTCTTCAATAAAATCGTTTTGTTTTTCAAAAAAAAAAAAGCAATCAAAGATGTCTCCTTATCATCTATGATCAGTATTATATAATTTATATTTGGAGTTACTATTTTAAAACTAGTAAATTCACCCGTGCATGGCATGGTAATATTTATATTTAACTTTTATATTATAATTTGGGGAATTATATATAATTATCCAATTTTCAGAAAATGGATACACTCCATTCCCATTTAGAAAAATGCTACATGATAAATCTAGTGTGCGAGATTTATGAAAGCGATAAAGAACACAAGAGACTTTTACGTGGTTCGATCAAAATAAGATCTCGTCCACGGAGGAGATGATCCTCGAAATGTTTACTATAGTCGGATTACGCAAGTATTTCCAAGAGCTCTAGTATTCGATGAATTTGCTAACCCTTTTACCTTCAATCTAACTCCTATTTATACATAAGCGTAGGCCTTATAGCGAATCCCTTGATTGGCGGACTCACGATCCTCCTATAACCCGACCATGATCTTCACCATAATTACCCATGATCTTAGCCTTAACTCCACCTTTAATTGGGGTTTGGAGGCGTCATTCGGGCGAAGTAGTAGGCAACATTAGGTCGGGCCCAACTCGTTTGGGCTTGCTAGTGGGCACGAGAGGTTGGGCCATATCTATCATGGCCACAGAAAAGTCGAGAATAGCCTTGCCGAGGGTGAGCGGAGAATGTGCGTTGCCGAGGCGGGATGTTGCTTGGCTGAAGTCGTTCGTTGAAGTTCTCGATCTCTTGTTGTTCTGGAGGACGTCTAGGTCCGAACTGAAGGGAGATTCTTTTGTAAGGGGTGATGTCCGCTGGCAGGACTCCGAGGTCCGATCTGAGTGGTTGCTTCTTGGAGGAAAGCCAAGGCACGACCTGTATGACTTGCTTTTATGGAGGACGTCGAGGTCCGACCTGAAATGGCTTCTAATGATCTGAAGCGGACATGGACGTGGTCCGAAGTCCGAGCCTCTTGAGATTAATGTAATCATTACGTGATCAGACTGGCCGTCTGTCTTTCCATAGAGTACGTCATACGCGCTAGGCGGTAGTTGGGCGCTCGAACAGCGTGCGTACGTCGATTACACATCCAATTGCAGACAAGCACGTGTGATAATTGAAACGGCAGCTTTTAGGCGCCCTTTGTCCTATAAATAGGTCTGAATGAGACGACTGTTCATTTTCTTCTTCGACGCATATTCCAGAGAGCATATCTGTAGAAATTCCCAATTTCTCTTACAAACTTTGTTGAAGAAGTCGGATATTTCGCTCCAGAAAAAGTAAGTATGTATTCTTCGTCTTCTCATTCCTCTTCTCACTCTAATAATACTGGTTCGGTTTCGGGTTCTGGCCGCCCAGATCCTAATGTGAGGGATTATATATGCCACAACCGCCTAGGTAAATCTATAGGACTTAGTTCTAGGGTTCCACCGGTGTCATCTGTATGGGATGGCCTCAGAATCGGTGCAGCGAGGTCAACTTTAACGACCGAGGAGCTTTTGGAGATTGCGGAGAAATACCACATCCCAGAGGATGCGTGGTGGTGTCTGCCGAAACCCAGCGATAGGCGATGGCCCTCCGGAAGGGTTTATTACCATTTTGTAGATAGTTTAATATTTGGGCTTAGGTTTTTTCGCCCTATTTACCTTACCTTCAAGAGTATTTTCGGATCCTCGTATGCCGTGACCTCGAACTCTATTAGGTCGGTAGTTGGGCTAGGACTAGCCTGTTATGGCGTAAATGAGGAGCTTTCTTTTGAAGTCTTGATGCGGTTTTTTAGCGTCAAGTCTATAGGAGGAGTTTATTATCTGTCGCCTCGCTTGAAGTTTAAGATAACTTCTCCTTCGAAGGTATCCCACTGGCAGAATAGATATTTCTTTCTGCGGGCTGAGGGATATCCGAGGTACGAGTGGGGCCTCGGTACAATGAAGGATGTGAAAATCAATCCCCTGGGCTTTAAGGAGAAGCTATTAAACGATATGGGTGAGAGTCTACCGTTTGACTACTCCGAGGATGATTTGATAAATCTTTGTCTTTGAGTGTTTATAGGTCGAGCGCTTGATCGTCGGTTCTTGACTTTGGTGAGGGAAATTCCTATCTTTATCCTTCCTCCTTGTCTAATTTCGTTGTGCTAACGAAATTATTATTCCTGATGCGGTGAAGGTTGACCACGGTAGAAGTTGCCTTGGCGAGCTCGAACGCCCTGCGCCCGGTGAAAAGAGCCGGCGAGGAAGAAAAGCGGCGGGGTGAGCCAACCCAGAGCCCGTGGTGGTTGTAGGCATACTGGTGACTGACGTGGTCCTCGGGCTACATCTGACCGAGGTGGAAATCGAGGTTCATGGCCAACCCCTGCCCGAGGTGCCGGCGTCCAGCACTCCGTTCTTCTTCCCGAAGGTATAAGTCGCTGCTCTTATCCTTCGTAATTTTGCCGTTTATGCATTATTAACTGTTTTGTATCCAGGATGCGACTTCGGTGGCAGGTGAGCTGCGCCGCATAATCGGTTTTGTTTAAAGGCGCCTCAAGATCGAGGTCTGGAAAAAAGCAGTGGCGCCTCGCAATACGAGGCCCTGGAGAGGAGGCTGGCCTTGAAGCTCGGAGGCTTTGTCGAATCCGCTGGACCTTTGCCGAGGCGGATGCCGAGAAGGCAAGGCGGTGAGGCGCCTTAAGAAGAAGGATCGGGCCTACGAGTGGCCCGTGCCGAGGCGGAAAGTGCCCAGGAGGAGGCTACCGAGGTGGAGAAGAAGCTGGCCGCGCAAACAAGTGCCTTCTTTGGCGGAGACGAGGACCCATCTTGAGGGCCTTCGCCGGCCAGCTTATTGAATCCGAGAGCTTTCCTCGCCGTCTCCGACTGGCGGTGTTATGAGGCCGCGGTGATATCTCGCCATGTCTGGGAAACTGCGGCCGAGAGACACGATTTTGACAAGGTCCAGCACGGATGGGTTGAGGTCGCACCCCGGGAGGTATACTTGAATTATGCCCGCATAATCGCTGGGGCGACCTCTTTCCCTCTGGTGGATGCCCTGGCATCCTCTGCTTCGCTCCTGACGGCGGAGGCTGTATCTCAATGCAAGGAAGATGAAGACGAAGAGCTTCAAGCACTCCTTGCTGAGGTAAGAGCCGAAACCGAGGAGGTGGGACCGAGCTCGGACGTCCCTTCTGGAGATCGGCAACCTTCGGAGGAGCAGCAGCAGATGGCGCAGCCGGAGGTCAGTGGATCCGGCAATGAGCCTGAGGTCAGTGGACCTAATGTAATAGGCTGATTTGCCGGGGTCGATAGGACCCTGTGCTGTACAAACCTTTATTTTGAATAATAAACACATCTTCTGAAAATGTCTTTTGCCTTGTTTATTTCTAGCATTCCCCATCTCAATACTTCGGACTTGATCATGAGTTACTAACAAAGCTGAAAGAGGTCCGAGGTGCTCTGGTTGAGAAGGATGAAGAGGTAACGTTCTGGAGGAGTCGGTCTGCCGAGCTGGCTCAGGTTCTGGCTAACATGGATGTCAGCTCGGCATCGTCAGCCGAATCAAGCGTAAATTGAGCAGTCATTGCGAAGTGGTCCGCCTCCTGCGAGAATGAGGCGTTAAAGTTAAGGTTACACAACTCGAAGTCCAGGGTGATTCATCATTGATGAAATCGAGGACGGCCGATGCAATGCGAGGAGGCAGCTGGTGATTAAGCAGAGGCTCGCTCGGATCTCGGAAGAGCATGCAGTATGAAAGGGTAATCCGCGGGTTGGTGGAACCATCATATCTCAAGTCGATGATCGAGTTCGAGCTTGTTGGCGGAAGGCGTGGTCTTTGAGGATGAGGAGGGGCCAAATAGCGAAGTTTAGAGATTGCCTCGACTACATCACGAAATACATGCGAGATGTACGAGGTCGTTCAGAAGCGAGCGATGCCTCAACCTCGCAGTTGAGTCTACGCGCGAGCCCTTGGTCCAATAATTGAAGAGCACGAAGAGGAGGGCGGCTCGGCGATCATGCCGAAGTGCTCCGTCGATGGGTCCGGCGAAGGAGGCGCATAGAGGACAACACTCGGCAGGTCGGAAGCGAGGACGTGCGAGGGCGGCAGGTCGTCGTGGTCGGGTGACAGTTCGAGGACGGGAGCGTGGTCCTAGCACGGCGTCAGGCTCACGAGGTCGAGGTGTGACCTCGGGTTCAGGAACGCGTCCCCCGGGTCGGAATCCGCTCGTCTTGGGTCGACAAACACTGGAGCAGGCCGAGGTGGTGTTGCTCTCATTGACTGGGTGGAGGGCACCGAGTTTATTCCGGGTATTCATCGCCGACCTGGAGATTTTGTCCAGAACTACCTCGGCCGGTGAATCCGTGAGGCCGGAGCCGGAAGCTGAATGAGCTTGTATATTTGCATAGACTTTTGTATATAGATATAAATGTATTTAGACTCGTTCCGAAGTGTACGTTTTTCCTCTTGAGAGGTATAAACATAGCTTAGGACTTCGTTTTGGTCGTAAATGTATTTGCATCTTGTACGTAAGTGTATATTTCCCAAATAAAGGGACGTGATTTGATGGATCCAATCTTGATGTCTTTTACATGTAGATTTTTCAACAATGATTAATGCGTATGCGTGCATGTAGACTTTCAAATTAACGAGTAGTCCGTATGCGTTGCCTTTGACGCTCAACTTAATGAGTGATCTACGAGTGCGGCGCGCGCTTAGTGAATACCCTACTAGGTGGGTTTTTCATCTTCGTGAGGGCGTCCCCTCGTGAAGGTTAAATGCGGTATATCCAAACAGATGTTCGCATGTGAAATACTCATTTAGAAAAATAAACATCTTATTCAACAAGTGTATAACATCGCATTTCGGCAAAACAAGTAAGGAGACTAACATAAGGCTGATCTTAATTCGAAACTATGTAAAGTACCTCCTTAAATGAGTAATGTGCCAAGTTCGGGGATAAGTGCACGGATAGGTGAGCCAACTTGTAAGCCCTTTGCCGAGGTCTCGTGAACGCGGTATGGGCCTCCCATGTCGGATCCGGCTTGTTAAGGCGCTCGGCTTTACTTGCTTCATTATTTCGAGGGCGAGGTTGCCTACTTGGGCGTGGAGCTTTGACTCTTACATTGTAGTACCGCGACCGAGCCTTGCACTTGGCCGTTTATGAAGCGAGCTCGCGCTCTCCTCGAGGGTGTCGAGGCGGCTCGCAGGTCGTCCTCGTTCCAGCCGGTCGAAGTGAAGAGTGCGCGGGCTTGGTGCGCCGATCTCTGCCGGTATGACGGCCTCGGTACCGTAGACCAGGCTGAAAGGTGTTTCTCCATGCGAGGTCCGAGGTGTTGTCCTGTAGGACCAGAGGACTTGAGGGAGATTTTCAGCCCAATCGCCCTTAGCCTGGTCCAACCTCTTTTTCAATCCTTGTACGATCGTGCGGTTCATCACCTCGGTCTGACCGTTCGCTTGCGGGTGTGCGACCGAGGTGAAGCGTTGATCGATCTGAAGCTCTTCGCACCACTCCTTGAAGTTCTTGTCGACGAATTGGGTGCCGTTGTCCGAGACCAGAATGTGTGGTATGCCGAAACGACAGACTATATTTTTCCACACGAAGGTTTGAATCCTCCTGCTCGTGAGGCTCGACAATGGCTCAGCCTCGACCCATTTTGTGAAGTAGTCACGGCTACAACTAAGTATCGGCCGACCGGTGCTCGGTCAAACGGACCCACGATGTCAATCCCCACCGCATGAAAGGCCACGGACTCGTAGTCGCCGGATCGGTCCGGGTAGCCTCGGCGTGGGTGAAGTCGCGCCGGACACTTTTGACGAGCTCGGCGAATCTTGGATGAGGTGGGCGAGAATATCGACCTCGGCGTCTTCTTTGAGAGAGCTCGTGACCGATGCGACTTCACACGACCCCTGTGGATCTCGCTGAGCACGAGTCGACTTCTTACTCGCCCAAGGCACCTTAGAAGGGTTGGAGGTAAGATTTCGGTCAGAGAACCCTCATATATGAGATACTTCGGATTTCACCATTATCTTTTGGCCTTCATCGATCACGAGGTAGCGTGCCGCCTTCCGTGCACTTTCGTATAGGTGTCATCCAATTTGGTTAGAAACACGTGATAGCGCCGGCGTGGGCGCCTCAATGCTTCTAGAATGAACTTCTTCCTTGGCGGATTTGCCGATGACGGCTAATTTACTAAGGATGTCACCGGCCGTTTTCCCTCGTGGGATTTGATGAATCTTGAAGCACCGAACGAGGCTAGATCTCTTTGCTTTCTCAAGGTATTGCTTCATTCGATCCTCTTTGGCTTCAGACGTGCTCTAAGACTTGGTTTACTACGACACTGGAATCTCCAAATATCCGGACTTTGTCCACTTTCAATTCCTTTGCAAGGCGGAGTCCCGAGATCGGTGCCATTACTCCACCTCGTTATTGGTGGTCGGAATGTAAACCGGAGGGCGACGTCACTTGCTTATCCGGCCGAGTAGGAGGATGCCGGCCGCCGCCTGGCCCCGCATGAAGCGCCGTCCACATACATCCGCCAACAACCAACGTTGCAGGCAAGGACAGTTCTTCCGTCGTGGGGTGGGGTGACCTCATTTGGCAGAGACGACCTCGGTGAATTTGACCTCCACCAGAAACTGCAAGGGCTTGCCCTTTATGGCCGGCCTTGGGGAGTATGAGATGTCGTGCGCCGAGCCCAAGGTGCCCACTTAGCTATTCGCCCGGATGACTCCGGTTTAATAAGACTTGTCTTAGAGGTAAGTCCGTTAGTACACCAGACGGAATGAGCTTGAAAGTAAGGTCGAGACGCCGCTTGGCATTCACCAAGGCCGAGCTACCTTCTCGAGGTTGGTGTACTCGTCTCCGGTCCCTTGAGAGCCCGGCTAATGAAATAGATGGGGAGTTGCCGTCTATCTCATCTCGCATCAAGACGGCACTAATTGTCTCGTCCGGGTGGCGTGTATAACGATAGAGTTTCACCTTGCTTGGGCGGATAGTGTCGGCGGTCGGCGAGATATTCCTTGTTTGTCTTGGCGACCGGTGTTCTTCCCGCCGGTGAAATCTGAGCCTCCTCAGATCTTGAAGAAGGAAGTCGCTTCCGCGGCTCGAGATAGGAATCTACCGAGGCGGCCAGCATCCGTGAGTTTGTATTTCACGGATGGTTTTGGGATCCGCATGTCGAGCAACCGTTTTCACCTTGGTAGATTGGCTTTCGGGCCTTCGAGAAACCCAAAGACCCTTAAATTTACCCGCCTTCACCACGAATGTGCACTGGGATTGAGCTTGAGGTTGGCCGACCGAGGAGTCAAGAACAATTTCAAGGTCAATGGCGCAGCTTCTCGACTTTTGCTGACTACTATATCGCCGACATAGACCTCAACAATTTCTCCTATGTGATCCTTGAAGATCGCGTCCACCATTCTTTGATAGGTAGCTCCAGCGTTTTTGAGACCGAAGGCATCTTTCGTAAGCAAAGACATCAAGTCGAGAATGAGCGCTTGTTTTGGGCGTCTTAGGGCTCATCAAGACTTGGTGGTATCCATATAAATCCAGAAACCGAAGATCTCATGCCCCACCAATGCTTCTACCTTCTTGTCAATGTCGGGAGGGGGTATCTTTTAGGCGTTGTTTATTGAGGTCGGTATAGTCGACACACGCGCCATCCTCCCGGCTTTCGAACTACAGGGGGTGGCCATCCAAGTTGGGTATTTAACCTCGTGTGATTTTAGCCTCCGGAGTTGGGTTACCTCGCCTTTATGATTTGGCCGCTCGCGGCAAAACTTCTCTTCTCACGAACTGGTTTAGTAGCCGGATCGATGTTGAGACGATGAGTTATGAGCTCGGGCGAAACCCGGTCATATCCAATGGAGACCATGCAAATACATCTCTATATTCCCTTAGAAGTCGCATGACTGTTGTCAAGTAGTGGTGAACGAACTGGTACCAACCTCGACAACTTTGGAAGGGTCGTCGTCGATAGTGAAGATTCTCACGATCATCCCAGGGTGGCAACTTCGGAGGTTTCAGAATTGCTAGGCCCGAGGTAAGGCCGCTTGGTTGAGACTCGTAGGCATTCTTTATTTGCCGCTTGGTCACCCCGAATGCTTAACACTCCCACGGGGTGGGTATCTTAATGGCGAGGTGGTACACAGAGCGGGCGGCTCTCGTTGCATCTGACCAATCTCTTCCCGTGATAATGTTGTATGGAGAGGAGCTCGGACCAAAAATTGAATGGCCTTGTAACCGACCGGGAGCGCGCCTACGGTGTAGGAAGGGTAATGACACCTTCAGGGTTGAACCGCTCTTGAGTAAAGCTCATGGCGGGAAGGTGCGGGTGTACCAATTCCTCCAGACATCAAGTTTATCCAGCAACTCGAATATGATGCTAACGGAGGCTCGGATGTCAATGTAGACCCGATGTACATTATTGTTACCACCACGGCTTGTATTGTAATGGCATCTGGCGAGGCATAATCTTGGGTATTGGGTCGTCTTTGGAGAACACGATGTTCTCTCCATCCCGAGTCGCTTATTTTTTCCCTGGGTCGACCTCCAGCTTCATTTCTAAGCGACGACCTCGCACTAACAGTGCATCCGGTTATAGCATACACCGCTCCATTGCATCGGGACCTTCGCCCTCGCCATCTTCGTGTCGGTGGCGCTGAGGTCGGTCCCATGCTATTACCGCCCATTTTTCCTCTGCGCTTTTTATTTCCGACCCGGTCGGCCGATATATTTCTTGGCCTTCCTTGACGAGCTCGTCCAACTGTGAGCTCAAGGACTTGCAATCTTCCGTATCGTGACCATACCCCCGTGGTAGTCACAATACTTTCCGTTGACTTTTTTTTCGATCCTCCTTTCATAGGAGGAGGTTTTGGGAAGAGCTCGATGTGAAGCTCAAATATTTCGCCTGATTTGAATAGAGCGCTCGTTATTACCGGGGTTTGCCGAGGTCCCACCTTGATTCCCATCGGCCCTTTTTATTCTTTCGACGCACTTGCGTTCAAAGACTCGGCCCGATCCTCGGCTTTCTTCTCTCGATCCGCTCATCGTGCATCTCTCTCTTCCTGGCCCCGACTCATCCCTTTGACAAAGTTGTCAACCAAAGTCCAAAGACGACTAGTCGCCTTCGGTCGTCATGGTGATCTCTTTATCGTGAGCTCCGTGTCGGATCCCATTCTTGAATGCGTTGATGATGTAGAGATCGTTACTCATCTATTTTAAGGATTCCATGATGAATGGAGACGAAATTCGACATTGTTTCGTCCGCCCTTGGATTGTATGCGATCGGATGAAGGTTGTCGAGGCGGCATCTTTTGGTAAAAGCGCCATTTGAACCGATCCATGAGGTCTTTGAAGCAATGGATGCTGTGCTCGCGGCGAGGTGAACCAACGCCGGCGTTGGAGATCAAGCACCTCGGGAAAGACCTACACATATGGAAATCTTCCATCCTCGATTCGCCATGTTGGTGGTATAGCAAATAGGAAGTCGGAAGGATCTCGAGGCCATCGTATGCAGCAATATTCGAGCCCCGTATCGGCGTGGCGGTGTATCGAATCTCCTTGAAAAGAGAGATAATTCGTCCGTGTCGGTCGAATCCGGGAGCTCGTTACCATCCCTCTCCGGGAGTGGGAGATCGATAACGGCCTCGTCGTCTCTTCGAGGGAGTTCGACTGTCTTTCCTCCCTCCTTTCCCGTCCATTCACATGGGTATCACGTCGAGGTGGAGAACGGCCCGCGGAGGGTTCGAGGCGAACGAACCACAGTATCGGGCGATCATTATCTTTGTGAACGCCGATTATTTCGGAGAGGGCGACCTCGATCACAAGAATCACCACGGGCACTCTTGAGGCCCGCTCCGCTTGTCCTCCGATTGAGGAAACTCGAATTGATTAATGTTGGCGCTGAGGAACTCGGACCTTTGCCGACCGAGGACCTCGTGGGAGCGCGAACCTCGCATTCACCGCATCGAGGTCGGCGCCTTCCTCTTCGTTGGGACGGCGATCCCGAGGGTGTATGGAAGCATTCTCCATGTAACCCTCGGTGTGTGATCGCTGGTGGCGTCCGCAATCCCTTTCCCGGCGTTGCGTAACCACCGATCATCCTCTGCGGTTGTTACCGACATCGCCGGCAAGATTAGCGTTGCACGTGTCCTTGCCATTAGATTGTAGAAAACATGCTTTTTGTTCAAAAGATTCCCAGGCGGCGCCAATGATAAATCTAGTGTGAGATTTATGAAAACAAGAAAGAACACAAGAGACTTTACGTGGTTCGATCGAAAATAAGATCTCGCCCACGGAGGAGATGATCTCGAAATGTTTACTATAGTCGGATTCTGATAAGTATTTCCAAGAGCTTCAGTATTCGATAATTTCTAACCCTTTACCTTCAATCTAACTCCTATTTATACATAAACGTAGGCCTTGTAATCTAATCCTCGATTGGCGGGCTCACGATCCTCCTATAACCGACCATGATCTTCACCATAATTACCATGATCTTCGCCTTAACTCCACTTTAATTAGGGTTTGAGGTCATTCGTTCGGGAACCGAAGGGTAGAGAATGACGTTAGGTCGCCCAACTCGTTTGGGAACTTTGAGTGGGCCGAGAGGTTGGCCATATCCTATCACTACATCCCAAACCTATTTTATCATTTAATGTATTTTGAGTCAAACAAAACGATTTGATTATGACATTTTTATTTCCATAGAAAATATTTTGTTGGATATTGAGTCAAGTTGTAGAAAACAATAGAAATGACTGTATAGTTGATTGTTCAAAATGACATCTTTGATTTCAATTTTTGAATTATTAAATTACTTTATAATTTTTATAATTATAGCATAAATATACACATCTAAAGTAACCAGTTGACGATTCACATATACAAATTTAATGTAAATTATTCATGAAATCACGATTTTGGTCTAAATAATCATGATCCTGATCGGAATAATAAATATTCTGATTGATCAGAATCTCACTTTAAAAATTTGTTAATATGTGAGTTCTATTAAAACAATTAATCTAAATATGAAAATGTTAATAGTATGAACAAATTGATGAGAAATAATAAAATAATTCAACAGACAACAACTACTAAATATAATAGAAATTTAAGCATGTGAAAATAATGGAACTATCATCACATCCTCGATTTCTATATAAATTAATTATATAATTTATATTACCTTCCGAAGCTGTTAAGTCTAAACCTTAATATTGTTGTTTGTTAGAGCTAAAACATTTTGTTGGTGTGACTTATTGATACATAAATACATCAACTGTTGATTTATTTTGATTTTTTCCATGAATTTTAAAAATTTGTCACAAAATACACAAACTTAATTACGTTAATAATTTTACCATAATTTCAAATACAGACTAAATTAAATCTGACTTGACATCCTGAAATTTTATCGTGGACAAATGACAAATTATATGAGCAATATCGTAGAGAAAACATAAAATATCGTCGTTCCATCAAAATAAACCAGATTTTTTATTTCTAAGGTCGTCAACCCCCATTAAAAAAATAATATCTTATTGTTTATTTTATCATCTAGTTCTCCTTGGGATAAAAAACAATCGATTTCATATCTCTATGATGTCGTTTATACCACCGAACGTTTTATCTACAATTAAAGTTTCAAGATATCAAATCAGATTTTGTTGGATTTTTCTTAAAAAGAATTCATGAATGCCCAAAAATTGAATAAATAAATAAATAAATTGTCATCTGAGAAAGAATTCAAGACATGCAATAACTTCAATAGAATAATATGAATGAAGTGCAAGATAGGTTCTTGGTAGTCCCATCAATCCCATAGTACTTGAAGAATAAAGAAAAGAACACGTTTATTCAAGGATTGAGGATAATCTCAAACAAAAGGGAAATAAATCATCATCCAGTCAAATTTACATACCAATACCAAACACAACAGTCAATCCCCCAGTCACATAACCAAGTTTCCTCTTCAACTCTAAGGCATTCTGCAGTAACAAAAAACAGAGAAGAATAAGTTACAATATCGAAGCAATAAGTGCTAGGTAAAATTCACTGTACAGTTCCTAAAAATTTCAAAAAGAATCGTACACTTCTCCAGTTCTCATTTCGCTCAAAATTAATATTTTCTTACAGGCATTTAAAATGATGAACTTCTCTTCGAATGGTCATTTCGTGATTGAACATTTTTAAGCAAGATTAAAGTTTTCATGAAACTTCACATCAATCAATTTTATTTCACTAGAAAGTCCTCATATGTGAGTTTTCCAGCGAAGAAAGGTGAAATGAAAGCAACTAGAATTTACATACAGATCTTAAAAAATAAAAGTTGATAACATTATCTCTTAGAGATGTTGCAGGAAGTTGCACAGCGTATCTATTCCCATGAAGAGAATATGTTAATTTGGAAGTTTTGCGAGTAATTTTCCTCCAAATATTATAATCCACAGCTTGAGGGCCATATTTCACTAGAAAGTAAAGCAGTTGAGAGTGAACATTGCTGCATATACAGAACTTAAACACACACACACACACAAACACACATTCTTGTTAATTAAACATAGCTAAGTGGTGATATATCACTTAATTAGAGGTGAAGTATAGGAAGTTGCATACCGTATCTATTCCCATGAAGAAAAGATGAAACCTTCGAAATCCCTATTGTCAAAGCCCTCTTGCTCCTCTATAATCTCCCCTGCGGAAACCGTAGCTTGAAGGCTGCAGTCCACCAACATCATCTGAAGGGATCTGATGTATCCAATATCTTCAGGAATCTTCTGCAACTCGTAGCAATGCCTCAGAATCAGCTTTTCCAGGCAGGGGAAATTCCAACTTCCCGCTTCCCATTTTTTGAAATTCAGGTATTCAATCAGGAGGTACTTGAGTTTCTTCAACTGATAGTCGAGGCACCACTCTTCGCCATTGAAGGCGAGCTCCTTGAGCTTCAGCACTTCAAGATTCTGCGACTCTTCAGCCAAGTATTTCATGTAATCCCACGGAAGTCCAGTGCCACTCAGAGTCACTCTTTTGAGTGTCTTCGGGAAGAAGCTCTGCGCCTCAACTTCAATCCCTTTATTAGGGATCGGATTCAGCACCACGAACTTGAAATGCTCCAGCTTAGTCAGCTTGGCAACAGTGAAACTGATCTTATCCGGCGCTTCAATCCACATGGCCAGTTTTCTCAAGTTGGGCATGTTAGCAAGAATTTCATCAGTAAAATAAGCAGCATCGACATGTGCAAGAGTCTGAAGGTTGAAAAGTAGACCTACTCTTTGAGGAGCATATGGAAGAGCAGGGAAATCAGTTTCCGTAAACCAGAGATGCCTCAACTGCGGCATCTTCCAGATCTCATCGGGCAAGAAAGATACGCCAACAAATATGAGCTTGGGTTGTCGACGAACCATGAGGGTTTGGAGTTTCTGGAGTTGGGATATCTGTCGAGGAATTTCGTGATTGTAGGTAAGAGAAAGGTATCTCAAATGAACAAGTTCAAAAATTTCATTTGGGAACTCAACAATATAGATTGTAAACGCATCCAACACTCTCAAAAGATCATAAGTTAAACAGAATGGCAAAGGGTGGTGGTGATGGGGACCCACGTAAAGAAGAGTGCGTGTGCGTGCAAATTTTATTGATTTCATGCTCTCATAAACTTCTTTGAGGGACATGAGCAAATTTCTGTGAATCGATACGCGCCTCTGGTGGTACTGCGTGTCTTCTTGTGGCTTCTGATCATACCTCCCCAAGGAAAGGAAGAACTCCTCGCGTCTCGATTCAAACTCAACAAGATCCCGAAATCTATTCTCTAAGGCACAGACTTTTATTCCGCCGTTGGAACTTTTCTCTCGAATTGAAATGAGATTTCTGCCTATAAGATCTTCCAAGAACTTCTGCGCCACTTGTTCCACATTGGGTTCTAGTGGTGATGGTGCTGGTAAGAAGCCTTCAGCAACCCAAAGTTTGATGAGTTTAGAGAAACGTATCCCACTATCTTCTGGGAATGCTCCCATGTAAAGGAAACACCCTTTGAGTTTACCAGGCAAGTAAATGTAGCTGAGCCGCAAGATCTCCAAGTAGGAATCTTCGCCTTTGGTGGCAGCATCAGCAGTATCTTCTTCAATCCATTTCCAGTAATCCACCTTCACTCTCTCCTGAATGAGAAGACCACCAACCACAACAAGTGACAGAGGGAGACCCCGACACATCTTTGCGATGCTCCTTCCAGTATCCTTCAAGTGAGTCGGGCAGGCTTTGGTAATATCAGCATCTAAGGCTTCCTTGTTATCCCCAAATACCCTAATACAGAGTAACTCCCAACTGTGTTCGAGGCCCAGTGGCTGCATCTCATGAAAAAATCCAGAATTTTTTACGGCATCGGCAACCATGTGAATCCTGGTGGTGAGGAGAATCCGACTCCCGTTCTCCTTATCCGGCAACGCATGTGCCACTCGATCCCAAGCTTTTAAATCCCACACATCATCGACCACGATTAGATACTTGAGATTGTAGAGTTCTTGATGCACACGAGACAGCAATGTCAGCTCGTCGCCCTGGCTGGCATAGTGCCCTGCTTGATAGTTCTTGCTCTCCATGGTGTTCAAGATCTTGGAGAAGACCTCTTGGTAGTTGACGTCAACAGATAGAGTCACCCAAGCACGAATGTCGAACTGTGTCCTGGTTTCTTTGTGGTCGTAGATACTTCTAGCAAGAGTTGTTTTACCGATGCCAGGCAGTCCGGTGATCGGAATCACCAGCCGCGATTTTTCATCGGACTGCAGCCACTCCGTCACCTTTTTGAAGTCTTCCTCCTGTCCCACGATCTTATCCTTGCCGCTGAAATTGAAGGAAGGCTGAGGAGTATTCTCCGAGAACAGATTCTTGGCTTTTAGGTCGTCTCTGATATCCTGTTCCAACTTCTCGGCCTCTTTTGCTATGCCGTCGATGACGTCTGCTAGTCTTTTCACTGAAGCTTCATCAGATGTTTGTGATGAATCTTTGACCCAATATTCGACCTCGTCTTGGGCTGCGTAGATGGCTTCTCTGCTTTTGGTTTGCACCACACTCATTTCTGGCCTTTTCAGTTTAGGAACGAAGGGGATTTTGTCGAGGGAAGATAGCAACGACTGGACGTTTCCATGGAGGGATTTGATTTGAGGCTTCGAGACATGAGGTGGAAACTGCTCGGAATCCAGCAGCTGCTCCAGAGTCTGCCGGAAAGAAGCGACGGCAGAATAAGCTGCCATTTTTGGTGTGATGAAGAATTTTTTTCAGGCTTTTCAGTGAGCTAAATCATTTTTGAGAAGGTTAAGGTTTGAATCTGGATTGGGAAATGAGAAGGAAAATGTTTGAATGTTGGATAGGAAAAATATGTCTGGTTAACGTTTCTTGGAAAGCTGTTAGTCAAAAGAGACGGTACTTTTTCACATGGATGAAATTATTTAAAACAATGCAACTTGTATTAGTTGTATTTATTAAACATTGTTTAAGACTGCCATTATTGCTAATCTTCGTTGAGTCAATGAATTATGAACATGTTGAGGCTCCCAACATTTGGACAACGTTTAGCGTGTGTTGGATCGAAATGATTGAAATTAATGGATTTTTTTTTAATTCATGAAAAACCTATAGTTGTTATCTACTTTAAACTCTATATTTATGTGCAATAGCTTTTAAACCATATATGACGGGTAAATTATATTTAGAAAATCAAATATGACAAACTCAGACCTATAAAAACATTAGTGAGATTCAAATCTATGATATTTTACCATATGAATCTATTTTATTACTTAGTCGTTCCAAAAGGATAAGAATTTATTTGTTATGTTCTTTGGAAGAAATGAACAAGTTTGTTTTGGACTAAGGCTATAGCTTTACCATTTTGTCCCCTCTTAGAAAATTTTACCCTTTTGTTCTTTGGTCCAGTAAATTTTGTGACTAATTTATTGGATTATGTGTTTCAAAATTCAGATTTGACAAGAGGTGAACTTGATGATGTACCATATGAAATTAATTGTGCTGTTCCTTTTCCCCTTAAATCCACGTGTTGCTTATTTGCAAATTTCTGGGCCATAGAGGTTTTCAGTTTCCATTTGTCAATAGATTATATCCCTCCATCGTTCGAATTATTCCACTTTTTTTAACTATCCAATTTTAAATTTTTCTTTCAATTTAAGAAAAAATTACTATGAAAATGTGGATAATATCTACTTTTTATCCATTTAATCACTTTATATCTATATTCTAAATATTTATGTACAAAAGAAATAGGACATTTCGAATGAAATGGGAAAATAGATAGAAGAGAAATTTTAATCAGTTACTTATAGACAGCAAAAAGTGAAGTTTTAGACTTTAGTCATAAATTTAAAAACGGAGTCTTTTAGTTATAATACGCCTCACTTTACTATAGATCTTTTGCATATTTATGACAACTTAAATTGATATTTATCGCATTTTATGTAAAAATAAATCTTTTTCTCTGGGTACTGGATATATATAGGAAGGGCATCCAATGGGGAAAGTAACAGAGAGTATTGTGGAAGCAAGCGGAGAGTGGAGAAGAAAGGAGGAAAAAGGGCGAAGATGAAGAGAGAGAACTGGCGGCTCCAGTGCCCAGCACGGGCGCGTCTGTGCGACTCGGCATGTGTTGATGTGACAGTGATAGAAAAAAAAAGTAAAACTGGGAAACCACTAAAGAGTAAAGATGCTCTAAAAAGAGGATAAGAAAAAGGAGGAAAAGACGAATAAAGAGAGAAAGGTAGGTGATTAGTGGTGGGGTGTGGGGACAATGGCAAAGGAAAGAATAAAATAACGGAAAGAAAAGGAGGGGGGATTGATTAGAAGATAAAGTCTTATCAAAATATGTTTTATGTGAGGATATATATAAATTATATTTTAATTGAGATTTAGTAAGAAATTATTTTTAATTAAGATTTATGGTGTAATCTATATGTATTTTTACATAAGTCCTTACATACAGACGTTGTTATAGAAAATTATTTCTTAGAAAATTGCGAGATTAAACAAGGGGAAAGGAAAGAAAAAACAAGGGAAAGAAGACGACAAAGATTTTATTAGTTACGCGAAAAGTGGTCAGAAAAAACAATTCTAAATTGATTGACTAAAATAATTTGCTATGTCAAATTAGTTAACAACATAATTGTCACTGTTAGACAATCAATTTACTACGATAAACTAATTTATTAGTTAATAATAATGCGAAAAATATTTCGCTAAAATTTATTTAATCATGTTATATTTATTAAATTTTAAATAATCTTACAATTTAATAAGAAGATCAATTAAGAATTTTAAAAATACAATTTTATTTATTTTATATAACATGACATTTTTATCATGTAGGCAATAAAAATATAACGACCGAATATAATTATATGCCAGAGCTATGCGTTCCCACCACGGTCAAGAAGTACAATTTTGGTGTTCTCTTTTTCTTTTTCTTTTCTATATTTCAATGGATAAGACTCATATAAGTTCTTAATTATTTTAGGGTTACAATTTTTGTGTGAAGTCAATTTGGCTAAGCTAGACCATAAAGTGTCAAAGTGTTTGGGTTCGAACGAACTAGCCTCATCCATTGGACCAAGGAAAAATCGATCGATCAAGTCGGTTTGAAACTCTTTAGGCTTAATTTTCCACTTAATTCGATTCAAGAATAATTTTATGCACAAAAGCGTGGATCGGACTTGACTAGCCCAATTTTAGGCTAAATTGGCCTTCGCCATTTGATGTGCTCGTCCAAATTTTTTGAACCAACAAATCTTACGGCTTATCCCTAACCTTAAATCAAATCAGTCCCTCAGTAGGGTTGTGCCACTTTTAACAGTTCTAGCTAGACCTTGACTCCTTTAACTCATAGACGAGAGTACTCAACCCCATTTTCAATAGTCGGGATGAGGGTTTGAATGAGTCAAAGTATTTCTGTTTTAATTTTAAATATTTTTTATCTTACAAAATATTTTCTAAGATCTAAATTTTGATCGAGAAAAAAAACTCATCCCTCTAGATTTATTAGTTTGAAGGTCTAGACAAACCAAATGTAAATAAGGTAGACAAATAATAAAACAAACTTGACACAAATAATAAGACAAACTTGACTATAATCAATTCCATACAATTCAATACCTATCACTAGCGGTGACAAATGGTAATGAGATACTATAAATATTGTAATCTAATCAGTAGGGTTTGGGAAACGATTTTCGGTTATTGGTTAATATTGAACCGAGCCAAAACCGTGTCATGTTCGGTTAACCGTATACCGCATATTTGGTGATCGATCTTAATTTAGCAGGGTAATAAATGCAGTAAGAACACGAGGATTTACGTGGTTCGATCTATGAATAAGATCTACGTCCACGGGGAGGGAGAGAGTATTCGTGTATTGATAATATGAGGAGTGATTACAAGAATTGTAGGTGGCCCTTTTCCGTTTGATCTAGCCTCTATTTATACACAATTATCATGACCTAGATCCCAAATCCGAGATCTATTCTAAGATAGGATTTGAATCCTATCTCTTCTCTAATTAGGATCTTCTAAGATAGGGCCGAATCTTCTGCGTTCCCACTGTCTTTAGGAGTGCTCTTGGGCCGAACTCGCTTGGGTCGAGCTTAATGTCAGGTTTATTCATATTGGGCCTGATGCTTGGGCCTGGGATTTGGGCAATATCCTATTACATCCCCCCCCCCCCAAAAGACGCAGAAGCGAGGTCGTGATGGTTTTGGGGGCTGTTTATCATCAGAGACTTGCTTATGACGAAGCGGAGCGCGTAATCCTGTTGCCGGCCTTTTATATCGGCTTCGCATGTTGCTGGTTTCACCTGTAGAGGCGTTCGCCGAGGTCATTTGATCGGATTCACCTAACGAGGCGTTAGGCCGAGGGCTTCTGATTGGCTTCACCTGACGAGGCATTATGCCGAAGTCTTCTGATCGGCTTCACCTGACGAGGCGTTACGTCGAAGTCTTCTGATCGGCTTCACCGACGGCGTTATGTCGAGATCTTTGTTCGGCTTCACCGACGAGGTGTTATGCCAAGTCTTCGATCGCTTCACCTAACGAGGCGTTATGTCGAGATCTTTGTTCGGCTTCACCGACGAGGTGTTATGCGAAGTCTTCGATCGGCTTCACCGACGGTGTTATGCGAAGTCTTCGATCGGCTTCACCGACGGCGCTATGCCGAGATCTTTTATTCGGCTTCACCTGACGAGGTGTTATGCCGAAGTCTTCTGATCGGCTTCACCTGACGAGGCGTTATGCCGAGATCTTTTGTTCGGCTTCACCTGACGAGGTGTTATGCCGAAGTCTTCTGATCGGCTTCACCGACGGTGCGTTATGTCAAGTCTCGAGGTGGATACATGACATCGTAGTTGGGTGCGTAACGTCAGGACGAGGTTGAACACGGGATGCCCTGTCGATGTCGAACACGGGGTCTGTCATCTGCATTTAATGCGCATTAAATATGACAGCGGTTGAGTTCCCGATAAAGTGCATTATTGGGAGAATAACTTTCTTGATACGCCAATTCCCTTATCACTTTTAGCCATACTTGATTTCAAAAATTCCAAAAACTCCTGCAAAACTGAAAAGTGCCCAACTGTCGCCATTGTTGCTCCTGCCGTGTTCATCATCGTCTTCCTCGATTTCATAAAAACCAGTAAGTTTAATGGCTTCTTCTTCTCCTTCCTACACTGAAGATCCGCACGGTCATGATGGCCGTGTGGTTTCAGTGTCATCTTCTGAGGATTTAGAAATTTATACCTTTACATCGCCTCTCCCTTCTTTGCGTAGAGTAGTGTTCCCGCCTTTTAGGGATTATGGTAAGGTGTCTTCTATTCCTTCAATGTTAGATGCCTCTGTCATATCGGAATTTTCTTCTATGTATTTTATTCCGGAATATGTTGAGTTCCTTGTTCCCCGTCCGATGGATAGGGCCTGTGCTCCACCGGTGGGTTTCGGGACGGTTTACGGCGACTACCGGGTGGTCTTCGTATCCTTTTTCTTCCGTGTATGTCGAACTTCAACAAATGTTCGGCATCCCTCTTGCCCAAATAATGCCCAATTCCTTTCGGCATCTAACTGGCCTTGGTATCTACTGCCATAGGCATAATTTTCCTTTTACCATGGGGCTCGTCCTCGGTTTTTCCAACTTAAAGCTAGCTCGGGTGGTATTACTTATCACCGTCGCTGCTTTAAAGTAAAGACAAAGTCAAGATCTCTAATCGCGTAAAGTTCATCTTACGCCGGTTCAACGAGTCCTTGAGTTCATCCGAAGATCGAGAAGTTGGCGGACGCAGCCTCAGATGTTAGCCTCGGTAGTTTTGAGGAGGCTTTGGACAAGGTCGGCCTCAGATGAAGAGTCTCTCGAGGCCGAGCCGCTTCCTCCGGCCGAGCCCTTATGACCTGCTACTGTGGCGGAGTCGGCAGGGGTGAGGCCCTACTCCCGCATCATATACGCTGATTTTTCATTTTTATCGCTCGCTCGACGCTATTCCCTACAAGGAACCTGCTTGGAGGGAAGAAGAAAAGGAAAGGATTGAGCTCCAGTTCGGAGATCCCAACGTTGGCGTTGAAGGACGTCGCTGAGGACTCCCCTGAGAGGAGTGGGGATGTCCCGGAGTCTCCTCCGCCGTTCCTCTTAAGCGATTCAAGAGGATTAGGCATGCAATCCCTGAGCCTACGGTTCTTGCCGATCCGAGTGCGGATCCTCGCCTCGTAATCTACACCTCGTATCTTTCCCAAGGTAGTGTCTTTGTTTTTATACATTGTAGAGTAAGTTATTATTTTGTGCTCCCGACTGATTTGTTATCGCACAGGGGTCGAGGGCGTGACGGCCGAGCCGGGCCAAGGCATCCGTCCTTGTGACGGAGTACTGAAGGCGCCGTTGCCAGCCTGGAGGGAGTGGCCCGCCTGGCCGAGAGGTGGAGGAGGAGAGACCTCCTCGCTCAAGAAGTGTGCGAGGCCGAGACAAGGCCTGGACGCCGGGAGCTGCGCGGCGCGGGCGGTGCCGAGGCGGCGGGCGGCAGCAGAGGCGAGGCCGTGGCGGCGGAGGCAGGAGGCTGCGGCGGCCGAGGTCAAGTCGGTCCGATGATGGCAGTGGAGGGAGCTCGCCGTTGGGAAGCCGAGGTGGCGAGCTCGCAGCGGAAATGCTCGCGCCTTTCTGGAGAGGTTATTCCGTCCGGGGCTCTCTCTGGCTAGCCGCGGGCACGGCCGAGTGTTGAATAAACGAGCGCCCTGACGCCATCGAGGAAGTTGTCGAGGATTACCCGAGTTGGATAAATCCAAATATGGGCATGAGGTGATGGAGGACGACGCCTGTCATGCGGTCCTATTCCGAGGCCCTGCTCGCGGTCCAAAGAGTCGTCTGTCTTTGCAGAGCCCGACTTCGCCATCGCTTTGTCGATCGCTGAGTCTTTTCGTGTTCGGCGGTGAACCGCGACCCCATGCTTGACGCCATGATGGCCGACCTAAGAAGGGATCAGGTGAGGTGGCGGCTAAGGCTTCGGAGGACGTCGAAGCTCCGGTGGTCCCCGACGAGGCCGAAGCTTCCCGAGAGCAGGAAGAGGTTGAAGCCGCTCGGGTTGAGGAGGCGGTCAAGTGGTCAAGTCCGGCAGGAGGGGGTCGCCGCTTCCCAAATACAGGCGAGGGCCGAGCTGGTTGGGCTTGATGGCGAAGCTTCCGGAGGGGTCAGTTGATCCCCCTCTTTTTTTTTTTTGTAGACCAACTTGTAAATATACATATGTTGTTGTTGATTTTGCCTTAAAGGCCTTAATAAAATTATTTGCTCATCCTAAGGACTTGCCTTTCTTGTTTTTTTTTTTTTCGATCTTCGCCTTCCCCGAAATGCCCGACGCTCCTCGTTAAATCACATCAAGCTTGACACGGGCTCTTGAATCAAAAGAGATCGAACTCCTCCATTTGAGGAAACAGCTAGATCATGTGCGTGCAGAGGGCGACACGAAGCTTAGGGTCGCCAGAGAGTTGTGACGAGCTCGTGCTCGCCTCTGGAGTTGCGGAGAGGTTCAAATCACGGAGAAGGCTAAGACAAGAGTGCGAGGAGCACTCGAGCACGAGGAAGTCATCCGCCGAGGTGGTGGGATGACCATTCCCGAGGTCGGCTAAGGTTATTGAGGCCGTCACCGTCATGGCACAAAGCGTGAGTACTGTAAGAAATCTTGACAGCCATCGAGCGCAGTCACGAATTGAAAAGGATTGAGGCATATATAAGATCATCATTGCTCATGCCAACCACAAACAAGAACTGCTTCAACCGATACGGAGGCTCTTCTTCGCGGGGCTTCTCGCCTACCAGACTTCTCTGTCTCTGGGGACCAGATTGCCCCGGATCTTTCTTCCTGAGTGGCAAGCTCAAGAGAGACGTTATAGCCCCAGAGAGGCGTAGACCTCAAGAGCAAGTCAAGGCCATCGAGCGGCCGAGGTCGCCTTATGAGTCCTAGAGGTCGATCTGGTGGGACTCTTAGCGAGATCGAGGACGAGGTGAGGCAGGATTAGTATAGACGAGTGTTGAATCTCGATTTTCCGTGGATCGCTCGACTTACCCGCCTCTGGACCTCTTCATCCTCGTGATATGTAATATATACACTTTGAAATAAAACTTTCGCTTCATGTTGACTCTTCGAGAACACTGTCTTTTATTACCGTAACCAATAAGAAGGTAGGTCACCCTCGTTTAGGCGAAGGTAGCTCATCCTTGTACGAAGTTATTTCGTCCTCGCGAAGGTAGTTCATCCTCGTACGAAGGTATTCATCCTCGAAATAAACGAAGGTATTTCGTCCTCGTACGAAGGTAGTTCGTCCTCGCGAAGGTAGTTCATCTCGCATTTAAGGTATTCATCCTCGAAATAAGCGACGGTATTTCATCCTCGCACTAAGGTGGTTAGTTCGTCTCATGAAGGTAGTTCGCCTTTCACGAAGGTATTCATCCTCTAAATAAACGAAGGTATTTCGCCCTCGCACGAAGGTAAGGATTCCTGCTTTGGCAAGAAGTATTGCTGGGGTGGTCCTCTTCCCAAGTGAATGGAGGTATTGGTCCTTATTCGCAAGTTTTATCGCTAGTGGTCCCCCTCACGCGCTTAGTTCGTCCCAGATTAAATGAAGGTAGTCTATCCTCCGTCGAGGTATGGTTCGTCCTCCCAAGAGGGTATGGAGGAGAAATAGTATGCATAAGTGGCAAATTAAACATGCAAGACAAACGAAATGAATAAAGAAACGATTTTATTAACGAAGACCGACATACAAGATCCAACGGACTCAATAACACAACAAACTCAACGACACAATGCACTCAACGACACAATGACTCGATTTTGACACTTATGCAAAATATTTCTTCAGATGAACGATGTGCCACGCATCGGTATTCTTTGCCTGATATACGAGCGAGCTTGTACGACCCTTTCCGAGGACTTCAATGACCGGTATGGTCCTTCCCATGTGGCTTTCGATGGAAAACTATGTTTAGCCCTCGCCCGAGGATCTATCTTCGGTGTTTAATTCACCATACATTGATTATATTCCTAGCATGCGTCTATATAATTAATTGCAACACGTTGGGGTTTTTCTCGTGTTTACCTTTGGATCTGTCGACCGGTTGCCCAATCTCCAACGTCGAGTGAGGACAATCTATGGAGAATGCTTCGGAAAAATCACCCAATACACTCTATGAAAATTTCGAGAATCCTCACAAGAGCTATGTGATGCTCGAAAATTATGCTCTCAATTATAAAGCTTTTACCTAGACTTTATCTCATACCTTATATTTATAATGCACTACCTTAATCCCATATGTAAATTACCATAATCCTATATGGAAATTACCATAATCCTATATGAAAATTACCATAAGTCTTTATGGAAATTACCATACTTCTAGGATTATTACCATACTCCTAGGATTATTACCATAATCATATATAGAAAGGATCTATGCATATACCATAAATATAATAATATCCTTGTAGGATAAAGAGAATAAAATCTTGCCATAGTGAGCTATAGGGGCGCCGATTTCCAAGAGCTTACGGCCTGGACGGGCCAAATTGTGGATCAAATGCAAGGAATAAAGATGGGCCTCAAATAAATTAATTATCTTATGTTCACCCGTAACATAAATTAATTTATAAACATTTATTCATGCCACTAGAGAATAAATGTCGACTTACCCTTTATTACCGGGTTGAGTCGGGCTTGCACTTAGACATTACGAATCCCGTATTTAAGATATCGAACGTCCATTAATTATTTATAGCATTCGATCGCTTAAAATAATTAATATCTTTAATTCCTTAAGTAGTACCACTCAACCTTATTATTGTACTTGAGCTAACTCAACTGCGTGGTTTAGTACAATAAACCTTTTGAGCTCCTTAAGGGACGCCATCATCCTTACGGATACGGTGACTCGTCTGTATAACTAGCATGACATACAAGCACCGCCACCACCCAAGATGAAGAATATTGGGTTAGAACATATAACCTCACCCATAACAAGTCAAAGTGATGGTCAACAACTCATACTCACCTAATACCTTATCGAGGTTTAGATCATCGTAAGTCACCGAGATCTCGGTTCTTCACGACGGTCGATAGAAGAACTCATCTCACTATGATCCTTCAATACGCCGTAAACGCATCCAGATAGACAAGCAACCAAGTCAAGTCACTTATCTATATCAAGCATTTATACCGACAACTCGTCCTCAAGTTGTCTCACCGTGAAACTTTTATATCTCATTGCTCGACCAATCATAAAGACTTACGTGATCTTCTACACATCGTATGATCTAACTTATATATGAGATAAGGGACACGGATATATGCAATCAAGTATTCAATTCAGATAGGAGATTGTAATAGTGGTAACAGAAACATTGTATACAAGCTCAACCAAAGCGCTTTCAAGATACAACCAACAATCTCCCACTTATACTAAAGCAAACTTTAGTATACAATGTGTCTCTACTAGCTATTACAAACAAAACCACCACTTTGCTTCTCCCACTTATACAAAAGTTTCATTTCTAAGTGGGTGCCATCTAGCGCAATTCAAGTCCTCTAACGCCCCGACGTAGACTTATTCTTGGCGTGGGCTTTAGCGGGTGCCATCTAGCGCAATTCAAGTCCTCTAACGTGCCCGACGTAGACTTATTGCGGCGAGCTTTCATGAATGGATCCGCTAGGTTATCCGTCGTAGATCTTTGCAATCAAGACGCCCATCGCTCAACGATTTCTCGTATGACATGGTACTTTCTTTCTATGTGTTTGGTCGCCTTGTGGATCCGTGGTTCCTTCGAGTTTGCCATTGCACCCGAGTTATCACAAGAAACCATGATACTCTTGGGCGAACCGGTACCATATCTAGATCCATGAGGCAGTTTGAACCGCACTGACCTCCTTAGCGACCTCCAAGCGGCTACATATTCGCTTCCATGGTAGAGTCCGCAATGCATCGCCGCCAGCACTCCGCCAGATACGGCTCACCTCCCAAGGTAAACACATAGCCCGAGGTAGACTTCTTCTCATCAGTCGACTTGGAAACCGAGTCCAGATAACCCAAAGGCATTAGACTATCTCGCATGGTAAATTAGCCTATAATCTCGAGTCCTTTTCGGTACTTCGAGTATATGCTTCATCGCAATCCAATGAGCTTGTCCAAGGTTAGATCGATATCTAGCTACTATGCCAATCGATAGCAGATATCGGGCCTCGTGACATAGCATTACGTACATGAGACTTCCCACGGCTGGAAGCGAAGAAACTTGTCTCATTTCTCTATCTCCTTTGCGGTCATCGGTGATCGCTTTCCTTAGATAAAGGAACGTATGTCGAAAGGTAGCAATCCTTTTTGGCGGTCTGCATACTAAAAGAGTAATCACGAAGATCAATGTAAGACGATGAGATAAACTCAATATTTTCCTCTTGCGATCTCGGTAAACCTTGATCCCAAGAATGTGTTGCGATCTCCTAAGTCCTTCATTCGAAACCGATCGGATAACCAACTCTTTACGCCCGATAACAACTTCACATTATTGCCAATAGAAGAATGTCATCTACGTGAAGTGCAAGAAATACCACATTACCGTTGACATCTAAACGATACACACAACTCTCGCTAGGCAACTGGTAAATCCATAGGACTTTACCACCGCCCAAACGTAAGTTCCATGATCTGCATCATTGTCTTGTATCGTCACCACGTCCATAGGTCGATTATTGCTGCTCGTTTTCGTCGACTAAATCCAAGATTCATCCACGAACATAAATCCTCGGGTCGACGAACAACCTCCCACTACGACGAGGTGCTACAGCACTATGGCAACGGCAGTGCAGAACTCGTGGTTCTCATCTTCGCACAACTTGGCCGGGTAGGAACCACATGACGGTCGGTATCTTCATGTGAACTCGACCCACTTCAATTTCTTGAAGTATCGGTGTCGATCCTCCCACTAGACTCGACATCTCATACCTTCGCCTAATCGGTGGTGGAATACGATCATCTTCTACTAAGAATGATTTCAACTTTGGATTTATGATTTTCATGTAGTCCTCTTCAAGAATCGGGCATTAGTGCTAATAATGACCTTTGATCCTTAGACTATAGAATAAACCACCTTCGTTCCTCTAGATAGCCAATAAACGACGCTTTGGTCGGATCTAGCCTCCAACTTGTCACCTTCTTGTTCAAAGACACGTGCCGGATCGCCCCATATCCTTATGTGGCTTAAAATAGCTAGCGCCCAAACCACAACTCGAAGGGTCTTTTCGATCGACTGGACGGTACTAGATTTAGCAAGTATGTCACCGCTTTCTAAGGCATACCCCGTAATCTAAACAGTAATGTTGCATAGCTCATCATAGATCTAACCATTTCAAAAGAGTCCTATTTCTTCGCCCGACACCATTTGTTGTAGGTGCCTGGTGAAGTGCTTGGGATGTAATCCCACACTCACTAGATAGTCCATGAACTCGTTGTCGAGGTATTCGCCACCGCGATCGTAACGCAGTGACTTGATACTCTTACCAAGCTTCGCTCCACTCCGCCTTGAACTCTTGAATTTCTCAAAGCATTCGGACTTATGGAGTAAGCGGTATACATATCCGCACTCGAGTAATCACAATGAAAGTGACAAAATACTGCATTCTCCACGAGCTTGTGTGGACATCGTCCACACAGTCGAATGGACTAACTCTAACATTTCTTTGGCTCTATAACCCTTCGCTTTGAAGGTCCGTCGACATCTTACCTTCTATACAGATTCGTAGACGGAACCAGTAACTGCTAGATTACCCAACACCCATTCTTAGCCGCTTTGGATCCTATTTAGATTGATGTGACCTAATCTAAGACGCCGGAGAAAAGTTATGTCATCTTCATGAAGAAAACTTTTTCTTTTGTGGTTTGAAGAAGATGCAACATAGTTATAGGTATTATGTTTTGCGTAAATAGTATAAAGCTTAATTATATAAAGTGCCAACACGTATAACTTCGTCATTTCTTATGATAGAAACACCACTATCAAAAATATGTAATATCCATGAGTAAATACTCAAACGAAACAAGGTTCTACCGAAAATCCGACACATATAAACGTCTTTCAAAACTAAACGTGGGTCCCAAAACACAAAGAACATCTCCAACTCGCAATCGCCTCGACTTTGCGCGCTGCCCATGGAGATCGTTATCTCGTCATTAGCTAGTTCCTTGTCCGCAGGAACCCCGCAAGGTGTAACAAACATGATCGATCGCACTCGTGTCTACTACCCAAGAATGGGTAGAACAAGTAGCTAAACATGTTTCCATTAAAGCAAACGTACACTGAGCCTCGAGCATAGGGCACTTAGCCTTCCAATGCCCGCCTCACAAGACTCAAGCACTTGCCTTCTCCTTCGCTTCTTCTGCCTCCGGTGGCAGCCATGTTCTTGCTCCCATTACTCCCACTTCTTCCTCGCTCACCACCTTGGTGCCCTTTTCTTTTCCATTTTGCAACGGAAAATTTGGGCCCTTAGACGTGCTAGCAAGAGCATATGCCCTTTTCCCATAACTCCTTCCGCAGCCTACTTAGATCACAAGAACCGACTAAGTGTATACTCGGTCTTGCTCATGATCACATTCACGCGAAAGTTCTCAAAAGACTTGGGCAAGGTATTGAGGATGATATCGACCTCGTCACCGTCAATACCTCCTCCCAACCGATCAAGACTATCCATGAGACGAGTCATGGGAGACATGTTCATGGACCAACTTCCTTCTTCCATCTTACACGCCAAGATTTCTCTCATTGTGTGGAAGCTGATCGTCCGATCCGATCGTCTAAACTTACCTCGAGACTCGACCAAATATCGCGGCTCACCATCGATCGATGTCGCAGTGCAAGCCTTCGACATAGTAGTCATTATATAGCATTTAGCTATATTGTTCGACTTATTCCAAAGTCCGCTGACCACAAGCCATTAGTCACGCGCAAGAAGTGGCATCGGTTTAGGAGTAGTGAGAACAAACATGTGTTCTTCAAATGATAAGAACATATTCCATGTTTCGCTTCCACTCGATAAAATTGGACCGATAACGGATTTTATGCGAGCATATTGATAATCGTGTAAGAGACATATCTCAAACGATAATGTAAACACATAAGCATACGATCGCGACATAATTCGTAACATTAATATTGTAACCTTTGATAAAACAATATTAATTGAAACCTCCAATCGCCCAAGGAATCCCACATGCAAGCCACGCGCGGATCGCTATATACGAACCCCTCACTGCACTAAAATATACCTTTAGTCGCTTAATTTCAATCCATGTCAACTTAACCTTATGACAAATGAAATTAACGATCGACCTTACTAGACCACATCACTATCGCAAGAAGAGACTTTGCGGAAGTTGTACCGAGGTGATGTCAAGCAATGACCACATTTTTAACAAGCAGAAATGAATTCTTAGAATCGCATACCACTCGACCATACCGCCCAATTCAAATTCTTTTGTTATCTCATTTTATATCTATCTCTAGAGAACTTATGAAAATCGCATACGCAAGCCACGCTGTGGACGCTATACATGAAACTCCCACTTCTCAATAGATTTAAAATGTTTTATTTAGAAATCTCATCTAACAAACTTACGATAAACGTGCAAGCAAGCAACGCATGCTGTGGACGCTACTCACAGCATGATCACTTTGTTTAGAGATCAAAAGGGAGGTCTCGACATTTTAATTTGAAAATTAATTTGTCGAGTTGTTTGCTTAGTCTTTTGTTCAAAAGGTTTGTCCATGCAGATCACGTAATCCTAGCATGCTTTTCTATAGAACTCAACATGTAAAACATGCTCGCAGTAATTCTAAAATATGCTTGAAAACGTGATAAATCTAGCATGCTTACTATGCACCCAACCACGAAACACTTAAAGGTTTGTCTACGTAATTTAAACATACATAGCATGCTATCGCATAAATTAAACATCCACGACATGCAATGAACGATAAAAATAAAATAAAACGCTCATCGTGGACCACTCAGTGAACCCGCACTTTCCCGCCTAATCTATTACATAGAATTGTAAAGCATGCATTAAACTCGAGAACGGGCCTCATGCGTACGGGCACGGACCGGATTCAACAATGGGCCTCGCGCACGGGCACGGACCGAAAACTGGGTCAAGAAAACGGGTCCGGGTCGAGTCGGCCCAATCAGGCCGGGTCGCGCAGGCAAAGCCCGCCGTGGTGCTAAGCTCGCGGCGCGCCGCCTCGCTGCCTCGCGGCTTCCTCGCGGGTCGCTAAGGTGACCGCGACCGACGAGCACGCTGCGCGGCCTCCCTCGAGCGCCGAATGTTCTGCCGAGACGCTGCCGCCAGCCGCCAAAACTGTGACCGCAAATTGCGCGGCGGCGCTGGTGTCTCGCACAACGCGCGCCTGCCGCCCGCTAGCTCGCACCGCCGCTGCTTGTGGTCGCCTCGCGACCGCGAGATTCTCGCAGGCGCCAGGATCTCGCGCGAACGCTGCGCCTGCCGCTCGCGCCTCGCGACCACCGCGAGGCTCGCCACGCAGAAACCGCCCAGTGGGACACCGCGAGACCTATTTTTCCCCATCGCCTCGCCCTTCGTGTTGCCTTCGCCTTCTTTACGCATAAGATTTACGTAAAAATCTAATCTAACCACGGATTTTCTCGTGGTGAAAAACAAAACCTAACAAAACAAAAAACGAGCCACGATGAACCATGTATCCACAATTAATTAAGCACACGTAATAATCAAACGTGAATTAATCCAATGAGCCAAGATAACGATCCTGTGCTCGATACCAATTGATGGGAAAACTATGTTTAGCCTCGCCCGAGGATCTATCTTGGTGTTTAATTCACCATACATTGATTATATTCCTAGTACGCGCCTATATAATTAATTGCAACACGCTGGGGTTTTTCTCGTGTTTACCTTTGATCTGCCGACCGCTGCTTTGCCCAATCTCCAACGCCTGAGTGAGGACGATCTATGGAGAATGCTTCGAAAATCACCCAATACACTCTATGAAAATTTCGAATCCTCACAAGAGCTATGTGATGCTCGAAAATTATGCTCTCAATTATAAAGCTTTTACCTAGACTTTATCTCATACCTTATATTTATAATGCACCACCTTAATCCCATATGTAAATTACCATAATCCTATATGGAAATTACCATAATCCCATATGAAAATTACCATAAGTCTCTTTATGGAAATTACCATACTTCTAGATTATTACCATACTCCCAGATTATTACCATAATCATATATGGAAGGATCTATGCATATACCATAACATAATAATATCTCTGTAGGATAAAGAGAATAAAATCCGCCATAGTGAGCATACGCGCCGACAGTGACGGGCCGACGGGCCACCAGGATCAATGCAAGCGAATAAAGATGGGCCTCAACAAATTAATTATCTTATGTTCACCAACATAAATTAATTTATAAACATTTATTCACGCCAGAGAATAAATGTCGACTTAAACCTTATCGGTTGAGTCTGCTTGCACTTAGACATTACAATCCCAGATTAAGATATCGAACGCCCATTAATTATTTATAGCAGCTCGACCGCTAAAATAACCATATCTTCACCCTTCAGTAGTACCACTAACCTTATTACACTGAGCTAACTCAACCGCAGGTTTAGTACAACAAACCTGAGTTTAAGGGACGCCATCATCCTTACACGGACACGGTGACTCGACACAGATAATCAGCATGACATACAGCACGCCACCACCCAAGATGCGGAGAATATTGGTTAGAACATATAACCTCACCATAACAGTCAAAGTGATGGTCAACCACTCATACTCACCTAATACCTTATCGAGGTTTAGATCATCGTGAAGTCACCGAGATCTTGGTTCGCCACGACGGCCGATAGAAGAACTCATCTCATCGCGATCCTCAATACGCGTAAACGCACAAAGACAGACAAGCAACCAAGTCAAGTCACTTATCTATACCAGACCCTATACCGACAACTCGTCCTCAAGTTGTCTCACCGCGAAACTTTTTATATCTCATTGCTCGACCAATCATAAAGACTTCGTGATCTTCTACAATCGTATGATCTAACTTATATAAGAGATAAGGGACATGATATGTGCAATCAAGTATTCAATTCAGACAGAGATTGTAATAGTGGTAAGTGAAACATTGTATACAAGCTCAACCAAAACCGCTTTCAAGATACAAACCAACAATTTTCCGCTTATCAAGTCATGGCTTTATCGACATCATTGTTTCAAAGCACGAGGTCGCCTACTTGAATTATTTGTTCGACACCGTTGTAATACCGAGCTATTTGTTGCTTATACCGAGCCTCGATGAGGTATGAGGTCTCTTTTTCTCTCGAGTAGATCTAGAGCAGATCAGATTGTCGCTGCTGGCTTCAACGAGGTTGAATGGTACGGGGCTCGACATACCGATCTCTCGCAGGATCATCGCTCGGTCCCGCACACCAGTCAGGGTGTTTCTCCGCTGATGTCCGAGGTATTGTACGATACGCACCATAGGAATTGCGGTAAATTTTCCACCCAATCGCCTTTTACCTTGGCCAAGGCGCCCAGTTTTGAGTGTTGGATTTGTATACCGAAAGCGCTTTGGTTGAGCTTGTATACAATGTTTCTCTACCACTATTACAATCTCCTATCCGATTTGATTACTTGATCGCATATATCTCGTGTCCCCTTATCTCATATATAAGATAGATCATACAGTGTAGTAAGATCACGTAAGTCCGTATGATTGGTCAAGCTTAATGAGATATAAAAGTTTCACACCGAGACAACTTGAGGACGAGTTGCTCGTGATAGTCGCAAGATAGATAAGTAGTGACTCGACTTGGTTACTTGTTTACGCCGGTACGCTCGACGTATCAAGGATCACAAGGAGACGAGTTCTTCTATCTCGACCAGAGTGAAGAACCTAGATCTCAAATGACTTTACGATGATCTAAACCCTCGATAAGGTATTAGGTGAGTATGAAAGGTCGACCATCACTTTGACTCAGTTATGGGTGAGGGTTATATGTTCTAACCCAATATTCTCCGCATCTCGGGGTGGTGGTTTCAGATGTCATGCTAGTTATCCAGACGAGTCACCGATCCGCTAGGACGACGACGCCCCTTAAGGAGCTCAAAGGTTTATTGTACTAAACCCCGCAGTTGAGTTAGCTCAAGCACAATAATAAGGTCGAGTGGTACTACTTATGAATTAAAGATATTAATTATTTTAAGCAATGTAATGCTATAAATAATTAATGGACGCTCGATATCTTAAATACGGGATTCAGAATGTCTAAGTGCAAGCCCGACTCAACTCTAGAATAAAGGGTAAGTCAAGATTTATTCTCTAGTGACATGAATAAATGTTTATAAATTAATTTATGTTCGGGCTCAATATAAGATAATTAATTTATTTGAGGCCCATCTTATTCCTTGATTTGATCCTGGCTGGCCCATCCAGCCCGTAAGCTAGGTAAAATCGGCGCCCTATGCTCTACAAGGCAAGGATTTGATTCTCTTTATCCTATAAGGATATTATTATATTTATGGGATATGCATGGATCCTTTCCATATAGGATTATGGTAATAATCCTTTCCATATAGGATTATGGTAATGCATTATAAATATAAGGTAAGAGATAGAATCAAATTTGATCCTCACAATTAAACCTAGAATTTTCGTCCACCTCCTAGTGCTTGTGAGGTTCTCGAAAATTGTGCCATAGTGAGATTGGGTGATTTTCCGAAGCATTCTCCATAGATCGCCCTCACCGACGCTGGAGATTGGGCATCCGGATACAACCCGTAAGATCAAAGCACGAGTCTCAATCCGCCGATCCGTTTCTTCCGCTCAACTCGGCCGCATTCAAAGGTAAACACGAGATAACCCCTACGTGTTGCAATTAATTATATAGACGCATGCTAGGAATATAATCAATGTATGGTGAATTAAATATCCAAGATAGATCCCCGGCAGGCTAAACCTAATTTTTCCCTACAATTGGTATCGTGAGCCCCCGATCGTGATTCGATCCGCTGGATTAATTCACGCTGATTATTACGCGCGCTTAATTAATTGTCGATCCGCTGCTCATCGTGGCTCGCTTTGTTTTTGTTGGTTTTGTTTTTCACCACGAGAAAATCCGTGGTTAGATTAGATTTATTTTCCGTAAATCTTATCCGTAAAGAAGAACGCGAAGAAAGCACAAAGAACGAGACGACGGAGATCGTGTCGCACGACGGCGGGCGACGGCATCGCTCGCGGCAGCACGGCGCCGCGGACGCACCGCCGCAACTGCTCACGCTCGCGAGACCAGCGACCCGGGCGGCATCGCCGCCGGGCGCATGGGCGGCGATTCGCCACAGACGCCGGGCACGCCACGCTACCGAATGAGCGAGCCATCGGGTGTGGTCGGGCAGACTGGCAAAGCAGCCACAGACTGCTGCGGAAGCCTCGGCACTCACGAGCGCCGAAAGCTGCAGACGCTCGCTGGTCTCACACCGAGGCGTGAGAAACCTCGAGTGGCCGAGACCACTCGGCAAAGAACGCAGCTGGTCGCTGGTAGCGACGGCGACGCGGGCGGCGCGCTTATCGTAAGGGAAACCTCAACAGCTTTCGACCGCGGCCAAGGGTTCCGACGTGAATCGACACTCAAACCTCGTAGCGCACGATTTTCTCGGCAGCCTCGCCACGGCGCAGCATAGGTTGGGCGGCGGGCGGCTGGCGTACATGGGCCGCGCTTCAGCACGCTGCCCAAATTTATTTTGGTAAACCGCCCAAACCCGCCTGCACCGATTTCGTGCCTGCACTGCCGCCCGAACCCGATTTTTGGGCCCGAACTCGCTTGATTTAATCCGTCCGCGCTCGCACGCGAGGTTCATTTTTCGAATCCGTCCGCGTGTCGCACGCGAGGCCTGCTTTTCGATGTTTAATACCGTGACTTTGCAATTCTATGTAATAGATTAGCGCGAAAAGTGTTTCACGAGGGGACCACCATTAACGCTTTATTTTATTTTTATCGCTCATTGCATGTCGGATGTTTAAATTATGCAAGAGCATGCTATGTATGTTTAAATTATGTCGACAAACCTTAAGTGTTTTACGACGGCGCGCATAGTAAGTATGCTAGGTTTATCGCTTATTAAGCATATTTTAGAATTCTCTCAGCATGTTTTACATGTCGAGTTCTATAGACAAGCATGCTATGATTACGTGATCCGCATGGACAAACCTTTTCAACAAAAAGACTAAGCAAGCAACCCGACAAATTAATTTTTCAAATTAAATGTCAAGACCTCCGCTTTTTGATCTCTAAACAAAGTGATACGACCGTGAGTAAACGCCCACACGCCGCTTGCTTGCTTTGCACCGTTTGTCATAAGTTTGTTAGACGAGATTTCTAAATAAAACTTTTAAATCTATCGAGAAGTGGGAGTTTTATGTAAACGCCCACACGCTGCGGGCTTGTATGTGCGATTTTCATAAGTTCTCTAGAGATAGATATAAAATGAGATAACAAAAGTATTTCAATTGGAAGTTGTATGGTCCGAGCGAGTATGCCAATTTAAGAATTCATTCTCTCACGTTAAAATTGTGGTCAATGCTTAGACATCACCTCGAGTATAACTTCCCGCCAAGTCCCTCTCGTGATAGTGACGTGGTCTAGTAAGGTCCAATCGTTAATTTCATTCATTCATAAGGATAAGTTGAAATGGATTGAAATTAAACGACTAAAAGGTATTTTTTAGTCCGTCAAGGGGTTCATGTGTAAACGCCCATACGGTGGCTTGCATGCGGGATTCCTCAACATTGAGGTTTCAATTAATATTGTTTTATCAAAAGGTTATAATATTATTGTTATTAATTATGCGCGATCGATGCTTATGTGTTTTTCATTATCGCTTCAGATATGTCTCTACACCGATTATCAATATGCTCGCACAAAACCGCTATCCGTCTAAATTTTATCGAACGAAACGAAATACGGAATATGTTCTTATCGTCAAGAACACATGTTTGTTCTCACTACTCCTAAACCCGATGCCTCATCGACGATCGATCGACGAGCAATGAGAGTCAAGGCATTTTGGAATAAGTCAAACAATACGGCTAAATGCTATATGATGACTACTATGTCCAAAGGCTTCAGAATGCGCAGATCACCGATGGTAGACGCGATCGATATTTGGTCAAGTCTCGAGAGTAAGTTTGGGCAATGGATCGGATACTCCGCCCACACAATGAGAGAAATTCATGCAGTAAGATGGAAGAAGGGTTCGGTCCATGAACATGTCTCCCACACGACTCATCTCATGGATAGTCTCGATCACTGGGAGGAGGTATTGACGGCGGCCAAGGTCGACATCATCCTCAACACACCGCCCAAGTCTTTGAGAACTACACGCGATCATGAGCAAGACCGAGTATACACTTAGTCGGCTGCTCAATGATCTCGTGGTCATGAAGGAGTTATGGGCAGCGAGCACATGCTCTGCTAGCACATCTAAGGACCCAATTTTCCAAGGCAAAATGGAAAAGAAAAGGGCAACAAAGGTGGCAGAGGCAAGGGAAGTAGTGGGAGTAATGAAACAAGAACATGGTCGCCATCGGAGGCTTGAAGATGCCAAAGAGAAGGGCAAGTGTTTGGCGTGTGCAAGATCGCATTGAAGGCTAAGTGCCCTATGCTCATGCTCAGGTACGCTGTTTGCTTTAGTAACGGAAACATGTTTAGCTACTTGTTCTACCCATTCTCGGGTAGTACACACGGTGCGATCGATCATGTTTGTTACACTTGCAGGGGTTCCCATGATGATGAGCTAGCCATGGCTTAGATAACGATCTCCATGGGCAACGCAAGTAAAGTCGAGGGCTGTAATTAGAGATGTTTTTTGTGTTTTGGGACAACAGCTTTAGTTTTGAAAGACGCTTTATATGTGCCGGATTTTCATGAACCTTGTTTCTGCTTTCAAATTATTTACTCATGGATATTCTCGTTATTTTGATAAGTGGAGTTTCTATCATAAGAAATGACGGTTATCTCGGTAGCACTTTATATAATTCGCTTTATACTATTTCTCGCAAAACATAATACCTATAACTATGTTGCATCTTCATCAAACCCTAATAAGAGAAAGTTTCTTCAGAAGATGACACCACTTTTCTCCGGCATCTTAGATTAGGTCACATCAATCTAAATAGATCCAAAGACCTGCCAAGAATGAGTTATTGGTAATCTCACTACACCCGCTCCCCAACAATAATCCTCGATGAAGGTAAGATGTTTCCACTGCACCCTTCAAAGCCAAGGGTTATAGAGCCAAAGAAATGTTAGAGTTAGTCCATTTCAACTGCGGTGGACCGATGTCCACACAAGCTCGTGAGTGGGTACGAGTATTTTGTCACTTTATCGACGACATCAAGGTACGGATACATATACCGCTTCACCGCAAGTCCGAATGCTTTGAGAAATTCAAAGAATTTGCATGAAGTGGAGACGGCTAAGGTAAGAGTATCAAGTCATCAAGGCCTCGATCGCTGTATGTAATAACCTCAAGAACGAGTTTATGGACTATCTAGTGAAGTGTGGGATTACGCCCAACAAGATTCTCCCGCACACCACAAAGAAATGGTGTGTCGAGCCAAGAAATAGAACTCTTTAGAAATGGTTAGATCAATGACGAGTTATGCAACATTGCTTATTTCGCTCGGGGTATGCCTTAGAAACGCGACATACTTGCTAAATCTAGTACCATCCAAGTCACCAAAAAGACCCTTCGAAGTTGTGGTTCAAGCGAAGCCCGCTTTTGCCACATAAGAGATAAGGGGCCAACACACGGCCGTCAAAGAAGGTCGATAAGTTGGAGGCTAGATCCACGCACTGTTTATCGCCATCCTAGAGGAACTAAAGGTGATTTATTCTATAGTCCTATGATTAGAAGGTCATTATTAGACTAATGCCCGATTCTTGTAAGAGGATTATATGAAGAATCATAAGTCCAAAGTTGAAATCATTCTTCCGCAATTAGAAGACGATCGATTCCGCCACCGACAGCGCCAAAGGTACGAGATGTCGAGTTCAGGGAGGGATCACACCGATACTTTAAGAAATTGAAGTGGTCGAGTTCCACCGAGATACCGACCGCATGTTGGTACCTACCCCAAGTTATGCAAGATAGAGAACCACAAGTTAATCGCACCCACCGCCGCCATTGTGCGCGTGAGAACCTCGTCAGTAGGGAGGGTTGTTCGTCAACCCGAGCGATTTATGTTCGTGGGAGAATCTTGATTTAGTCCCGTGAAACGAATGTGCAATAATCGACCCATGGACATACAAGGAGCTGACATAAGATATTGATGCAAGATCACGGCACACCGCTATGGACTTAGAAACGGAGTCCATAATGGCTATGGACGATATGAAAGACACTCACCAAAATGGCAAGGAAGCCATAGGTAGTAAAGGATATACAAGAAGCAGAGATTCCGATGGAGAGGTTTCGCTTTTAAAGCCGTGCTTGTGGCGAAAGGGTACACTCAGATTGAGGGCATCGATTTCGATGAGACCTTTTCACCGTAGCAATGCTCAAGTCCATCGTAATTCTTCTAGCTATAGTACCACTCAACCTTAAGGTTTGGCAAACGGATGTTAAAACCTTTTCTAAACGGTTACCTCGAGGAAGGTAGAGACATCTATATGCAAAGAACCTCGGTTATGTGGTAGGGCCAAGAGCATCTAGTATGGAAGCTTAAGAAGTCCATTTACGGACTTAAGGTGCCTCCGATCATGTAACTTACGCTTGACGAGGTGGTAAAGTCCTCATGGATTTACCCACCGCCTAGCGAGAGTTGTGTATCGTTAGATGTTAACGGTGATGTGGTATTTTGCACTTTATGTAGATGACATTCTTCTAGTCGGGCAACAACGTGAAGTCATATCGACGTAAAGAGTTGGTTATCCGATCGCCAAATGAAAGACTTAGGAGATGCTGCATATTCTGGGATCAAGGTTTACCGAGATCGTAAGAAGAAATGTTGAGCTTATCTCGTGCTTCTTACATTCGATACCGTGATTACTGCTTTTAGTATGCACCGCCAAGAAAGGATTGCTACCTTCTTCGTATATGGCGCTTCCTTTGATTCAAGACGCAGCCACCCATGACCGCAGCGAGATAGATGAATGAGACAAGTTCCTTACGGCGAAGTCTCATGTACGCAATGCTATGCACGAGGCTCGATATCCGCTATGCGGTAGGCATAGTAGCTAGATATCGCCCAACCTCGACAAGCTCATCGATCGCAAGAAAGCATATACCAAGCACCCAAAAGGACTCGAGATTATAAGCTAGTTTACCATGCGCATAGTCTAATGCCTTCAAGTTATACTGCACTGGATTTCCAAGTCGACCGTGATGAGAAAAAGTCTACCTCGGCTATGTGTTTACCTTGGGAGCTGAGTCTGATCAAGGCAGAGTGCAAAGCAAATGATGCATTGCACTCTACCATGGAAGCCGAATATGTAGCCGCTCGTGAGGCTTCTAAAGAGGTCAGATGGTTCAAGAAATACCATGGATCTAGATGTGGTACCGGTTTGCCCAAGAGTATCATAGTTTATCGTGATAACTCAGCAGGGCAAACTCGAGGAACCACGGACCCACAACGCGACTGCCAAACACATAGAGAGAAAGTACCATGTCATACGAGAAATCGTTAGATGAGGTGACGGTCGATTGAGAAAATTGATACGACGGATAACCCAGCGGATCCATTCACGAAGAGCCCCGCCGCAAAAAGTCTACGATGGACACGTTAGAGGACTCGATTATGCTTGATGGCACCCACTTAGAAAGGAAACTTTCAGATGTGGGAGTACAAAGTGATGGTTTTGTTTGTAATAGCTAGTAGAGAGACACATTGTATACTAAAAGTTTGCTTTAGTATGTGGAGATTGTGGATTTGTATACCGAAGCGCTTTGGTTGAGCTTGTATACAATGTTTCGTTACCACTATTACAATCTCCTATCTCCGATTTGATTACTTGATTGCATATATCTCGTGTCCCCTTATCTCATATATAAGATAGATCATAAGGTGTAGAAGATCACTGTAAGTCTCGTATGATCGGGTCAAGCTTAATGAGATATAAAAGTTTCACACCGAGACAACTTGAGGACGAGTTGCATTGTATAGCCGCAAAGATAGATAAGATAGCGACTGACTTGGTTACTTGTCATGCCGGCACGCCTCGACGTATTGAAGGATCACAAGGAGATGAGTTCTTCTATCCGACCGTAGGAAGAACCCAGATCTCAAATGACTTATTTATGATCTAAACCCGATAAGGTATTAGGTGAGTATGGAGTTGTCGACTATCACTGACTTGTTATGGGCGAGGGTTATATGTTCTAACCCAATATTCTCCGCATCTGGTGGTGGCGTTGTTTCAGATGTCATGCTAGTTATCCGTATCGAGTCACCGATCCGCTTAGGATGATGACGCCCCTTAATGAGCTCAAAAGGTTTATTGTACTAAACCCCGCAGTCGAGTTAGCTCAAGTACAATAATAAAGTTGAGTGGTACTACTTAAGGAATTAAAGATATTAATTATTTTAAGCAATGTAATGCTATAAATAATTAATGGACGCTCGATATCTTAAATACGCCGGATCTGTAATATCTAAGTGCAAGCCCGACTCAACTTCTCGTAATAAAGGATAAGTCAAGATTTATTCTCTAGTGGCATGAATAAATGTTTATAAATTAATCGCGCCCATGCTCTACAAGGCAAGGATTTGATTCTCTTTATCCTATAGGATATTATTATATTTATGGATATGCATGGATCCTTTCCATATAGATTATGGTAATAATCCTTCCATATAGGATTATGGTAATGCATTATAAATATAAGGTAAGAGATAGAATCAAAGTTGATCCTCACAATTAAACCTAGAATTTTCGTCCACCTCCTAAAGTGCTTGTGAGGTTCTCAAAATTATGCCACGTTGAGATCGGGTGATTTTCCAAGCATTCTCCATAGATCGCCCTCACCGACGCTGGAGATTGGGCAACCGGATACAGTCCGTAAGATCAAAGCACGAGTCTCAATCGCCGATCCGCTCTTTCCGCTCGATCCCGACAGATTCAAAGGTAAACACGAGAAAACCCCACGTGTTGCAATTAATTATATAGACGCATGCCAGGAATATAATCAATGGTGAATTAAATATCCAAGATAGATCCTCAAGCGAGGGCTAAACCTAGTTTTTCCCTACATTCATCTCTTTCACGATTGTCCTACGGTGACTTTCGCTTGACCATTTGCTTGAGGACGAGCCATCAAGGAACTTGATCCAAGCTCTCGACACCATTGTTTGAATAATTTATCCGTGAATTGGCGTCCCGTTATCCGATATAAGGATGTGAGGGATGCCAGCGACACACCATGTTCTTCCGCATAAAGTTGAGGGCGCTTGCTCGTGATTCTCACCAAGGGTTCGCTTCTACCCACTTCATGAAGTAATCAATCGCGACAATCAAGAATTGAACCGCCCCGAGCTGGTAAAGGACTCATGATGTCGATCCTCATTGCATAAATGGCCAAGGGCTTGTACGCCGGGCGAGTTTGTTTGAGGTAGCCCCGCACGCCCATGGATTTGGCACTTCTCGACATTGATCGCCCTTTTCACACGTAAAAGTGTAATGATAAGTAAGTTTAAGTATCGTATCCACGAGATTGTATCACGAAAACATAGAAGCTAGTTCAACGGTTATTCATCATTATTCGCACGTATAAAGGGTGAGAGGTTTTAGGCTTCGGAATTTAATCCAAAGCAAAGGTAACCAAACAAGAATATAAATAACGCAATAAAACACGAGAAGACTATAAAGAAAGACTAACCCTGTGGATGCACCAATCCTATCCACAACGATGTTTATCCCGCTTATTACTAACCGCTTTAATCCGCATAAGACGGAAGATCACATATATAACCAACAACTTCGCCATTTATTAATCATGGGCAGCTGATTACTAATTTTCCCATTACGCTTACGCCTCTAGAGGAAAATAAGCAACCCAAATGGATCACTAAGACTATGCTTCCTACGAATGTCCTATCTCGCTATTTACTCAAGGCTTATTCGTATCATGCATTCAAGATCGATTGACAATTACAGCTTACGCCATTAACCGATAACTAGATATGCATCAAGATTGATTAGAAATCAACATATAAATAAGCACCAAGAATCATGAATCAATGCCTGAAGGTAACAACAATAGCATGAATCACAACATATAGGATCGGATCATGCAAACCCTAGATTAGAATAGAAAACTAGCTGACATCATAAACGGAATGAAATACGATTTAACTATAAAAATGTAAATTAAATATATAAAACCCGTAGGGAAGCTGCTTGATGAACAATGGTTGGTCTTGAATCCAATCCCAAGCAAACGAACGGAAAACAAAGGAAAACGATTTCGGACAAAACGCTCCGATCGATAACGAAACGATAAACTAAACTAGAATAACGAAAACAATACTAGAATTAAACTAAACGTAAGACTAAAGACAAAGAATTGAAAACCGAGGAAAATCAAGTAAAACTAGGTCTGGGCGTGAAT